>JAAAKG020182961.1:22385-51842 GCA_010014905.2 Druon quercuslanigerum
CGATAATAAAATAGCTATAAAAAAATCATGTGCAATAGAAAAAATTAATTTTCAACAAAATAGTTAAACTTTTAAGCCAAGAAATAAATTTTTATCTAAAATAAGAAATAATCAACAAAAAATGATATTTTGACCCGATAGTTGAATGTATAACCTAACCCAGTGGGCACAAATCTATGAAAATCCCAAGAACGTCCTTGGGACGTTCGTAAGACGTCCTATGTCAGCCCCATCAACGTCTCTAAGACGTCCAATGTCCTAAAGATGTGCTAAAGACGTCTGAAAGACATGGACGTTCTTGAAACAGCTTTCGGACTGGCATTAGACATCTTAAGAGGATCCCTAGAATGTCCAAAAGACATGTTATAAAAGACGTCTTAGGGATGTCCCAAAGACGTCTCTAGGATGTCCTTAATTTTTTTGCCCACTGGGAAAATATGCATTTTCGAAAAAAATAATTGAATTTTCAACCCAGAAATCAATTTTCTAACAATAATGAAATAGCTATAAAAAAATCTTGTGCAATAAAAAAATAAAGTTTCAACAAAATAGTTAAATTTTTAAGCAAAGAAATAAATTTGTACCTAAAATAAGGAATAATCAACAAAAAATGATATTTTAACCCGATAGTTGAATTTATAACCCAAAATATGCATTTTCTAAAAAAAACAATTGAATTTTCAACCTAGAAAGATCAATTTCTAACAATAATGAAATAGCTATAAAAAACCATGTGAAATAAAAAAAATTAATTTTCATCAGAATAGTTAAATTTTTCACCAGAGAATTAAATTTTTAACCGTAAAGGTGAATTACTCACCATGGATAGAAACTAATTATGATCATTGAATTCCTGTTTCAGATTATTGAACTCTAGCAGTTATTGAAGTTCAATAATGATCCCAAATTAGTAAATAAATAAAAATAAAAATAAATGATTCTGATGTAATTTTTCAGGTGGCGATGGTGGAATTACAAATAAACACGCCAACAGAGGTGCCTGAATGGCTGTTCGTCATGTTTGCTGTCTGTACAACCGTGCTAGTTTCCGTTCACATATTTGCCTTGATGATAAGCACGTATCTTCTGCCGAATGTGGAAGCAATTAGTAAACTTCAAGTCGCCAGACTCGTTACGGAATCGCCGCACGAACGAATGAAAGGCTTCATAGAATTGGCCTGGGCATTTTCGACAGTGTTGGGCCTCTTCCTGTTCCTGGTGGAAGTTGCTATTTTGTGCTGGGTTAAATTCTGGGACTATTCCTTCACGGCTGCGATGGCCAGTACTGTGATCGTCATTCCTGTGCTTATCGTTTTCGTTGCATTTGCCGTACATTTTTACCATTCATTGGTTGTTTATAAATGCGAGGCGTCCGTGACAGATATGAATGAGTTGGAAAACATGAAAAGGAAGTTGGACGACGTAACTACCAACCAAAGTAGCAGTGTGTAAATGCTAGTAATTTTTAACGTTGAATATCGAATCGCTGATTTAGTCAATCTGAGGTGCTCCAATACTGTCTGTGAGAACAAAAAATCCTTAGATTCACTTCCAAAAGATTAGAAGTGGAGCTGTCTGAAAATTTAATATTTATACAATTTGTCTGTAATATAATAATGTATTAAAAAGTACTTAAACTTTTCATAACAAAATCATCAATATCTAGTTTTTGAGATACTCCAATCCTATTAACTTATCAGTTGAAAAAAAAATCCTTTAGTTTTGAACCACACAGATGATTTCTTAAACAAATGTTCGAATTTTCAATAAGAAAATATTAATCTTTAAACAAAAACGGTTGCATTTTTAAACACATAGTTGAATTTCAAAGTGAAAAAGTCAAGAGAGAAAAAATTCATCCAAATTGTTGAATTTTCAAAACAAACGGCGAATTCTCTAGAAAACAGTTGAATTTTCAACTTAATAGTTCAGACAAAAAGACGAATGGTCAACAAAACAGTTAATTTTTCTACAAAGTGATTAAATTAAACGAAACAGTTGAATTTCTATTATAAAAATAAAATCTACAAAAATTCTTACTCATAATTAGATGAATTTTTAACTGAGACTATGGAATCTTAAAATGTAATAAGTTAAATTTTCAGCTCAAAGTTACTTTCCTAAAGAAAACTAACTTTCAAGAAAAAGAACTAACCTTCAAAAAAATAGTTAAATTTTCAAATAAAGTGATGAATTTTAAACCAGAAAGATAAATCCTGAAAGGAAATGATGCATTTTTAACTAGACTTATTTAAATTTTGACCAACGCAACGAACAGAATTTTCAATCAAGATTAATTTCTACCAAACAAAGATGAATTCTGAACTAAAACAGATCATGTTTCAACGAAAAATTAAATAATTAAATTTATAGTCAAAAAATAAATTTTAAAACAAAGAGATGAACTTTTATCTAAAATTATGGAATAAGTTACATTTTTAGTCAAAAGATTTCTTTCAACAAAAAAAAATAACTACAAACAAATTTTTTAAGTTAAAATTTTCAAAAAAAGCAAAGAATTTTCAACTAAAAAACATAAGTGTTTAACCAAAGAGATGAATTTTCATCTAAAATTATTAAATGTTTGGTTAAAATAATAGTTCAACTACAAAAGAAACAAAGTAGTTGAATTTTAGACAAAAATTCCCCTTTTATTAAAAAAAGGGAATTTTTAATTAAAATTATGAATCTTCAAACAAAAAATTGACTTTCCACAAAAGAGCTTAACTTTCAACCAAGTAATTTCATTTCCAATTGGAATACTTGAATTTTTAACCGATAAAAAGAATTTTTAAACGAGAAGATTAACTTGCAAAGAAAATTATAATCTTCTAGCAAAAAAATTTATCTTTAACCAAATATGTGAACTTTCAATTTAAAAAGACAATTTTTCATCCAAATTGTTGCATTTCCAACCAGAAAAGATCAATTTTCAACCAAAAATGGACATTCAAATTTTAAGTCAAAACAATTAATTTTCAAGCGAATAAATTTGAGTAAATTTTTAGTGAATGAAATTTTAGTAAATTAATCCTTTAAAAAAATAAACACGAATTTGAAGAAAAACATTTAAATTTTCTACAAAATGATTAAACTTTCAGCAAAAAAGTAGAGTCTTTAACATAAAAAAAAATTTTTAAAAAAGTTGAATTCTCAACTAAAATGATGAATCTTAAAAAAAATGATTTTTTATTAAAGAAGTTCAGTTTATAGAAAAATGTAATAGTTGATAATTGAACCAAAAAACATTTTTATTTTAAATCAAAAACAGTTGAACTTTAAACCAGTAAAGATTTTTCAGTAAAGAAAGGAAAACATTAATCCAAATTGTTGAATTTTCAAACATAAAAGGCGAATTCTCTGGAAAACAGTTGAATAATCAACTAAATAGTTAAATTTTTAATACAAAAAGACAAAAAATCAATAAAATAGTCATGTATTCTACAAAATTATTAGATTAAACGAAACAGTTGAATTTATAACAAAAAATAAGTTTTTAAATAAAATGATGAATCTTCAGAAAAAAAGTCCGAAGATCAACTTCCAAAAGAGTAGAAGTATTGAAAAGTACCTAAACTTTTGTTAAGGAAATGTGTTTTAAAAATACAAATCCTCAAATTGCAGTTCTTTGATTCAAAAGAGTCTGAAGCAAATATTAAAATTTGAGAAAGAAAACAGAAAAATGTTAAAATCCTGTTTCTAAATTACTTTAGTTCAAAACATTTTTTATTTGAATTCGAATTAAAAGTGGGGAATAAATTAAAATAAATAAATAAACAAATATAGGTGTCATACTGAATGCAATGTAAAACTTTAAATTCCTAAGATTCAGCTCGATATATATTGCAATTTCAACAAAGTAGTAGAATTTCCAAACAAACCACATTTTTATCAAAGGAAATAAATGTTCTACAAAACAGTTCAGTATTAAACCGAATTCCTCAATTTCATCCAGAACAGTTGTATTTTCATCAAAAAATTTTATTTTTATATAATTTCTATTTTCATTCTTAACCAAGACATATTGTAATTTGAAGTCAAAAACAGGCGAATTCAAACAAAAGACGGCTTTTTAATTAAACAGTTGAATTGTTAGCGAAAAAATTAATTTTCAAACAAAAAAAAATTTCAATAAAATAGTTAAATTTTCAATTGAACAGATAAATATTCAACCCCAGAAATGAGTTTTCAAGAATAAAACGTTTAAACTTTCAACAATGTAGTTGAATTTTCAACGAAAAAAGACAAACAATCAACAAAAAAACTTAATATTTATAATATTTCAATTAAAAACTATTTTAATATGTCATAAAAAACAGTTGAATTCAACAAAAAATACGAATTTTTGATCAAATAGTTGGCTCCTCAACCAAAACAGATTAATTTTGAGTCAACTAGTTTGAATCATTTAAAAAAAATGTAATTTCTATCAGAAAAAGATAAATTTTTATTTAAAAAAAGAATTTTCAACAAAATAGATCAATTTTCAGACAAAAATATGAATCCTAAGCAAAAAAGCATTTTTAACAAAATAATTCAACCTTAAAACAGCTACTTTAATTTTCAAACGAAAAATGTGAATTCTTAACAAAAAATTTAATAACGTATATTTCAATTAAAAAGATTTTCAACCCAACTGTCAAAAAAAGAGTTAAGTTTTCAAGCTAAAAAGTCGAAGGTTTTAGAAAACCGAAAACAGTCTAATGGTTTAAAAGGCCGTTGGCTTAGAAACTCGAAAAGATGAAATAATTTAATTTTTAAGTCAAAAAGTCGAATTTTTCAGCAGAAATTCCATATTTATGGTAAATTAGTAACCGAAAAGAATAACAAAAGCTTTTCAATAAAATATTTGAATCCTTAACCAAAATAGATTAATTTTTAGTAAAACATTTTTAACCAAACAAGATTAAATTTTTACCAACAGGGATCAATTTTCAATGAAAAATGAATTTGAAACAAAATGATTAAATTTTTAGATCAAAAGATTAGTCTTAAGCCTAAAAAATTAATTTTGAACAAAGTAATTTAATTGTAAACCAGGCGGTTGAATTTGAAACCAATAAAGTTGAATTTTTAATGAAAAGTATAATAGCTGATATTTCAACCGCAAAATATTTTTCTTTTTAATCAAAAACACTAGAATTCAACGAAGAGAAAAATTTTCAACAATTCAACCTAAAAATATATGAATTTTTAACAGAAGAGTTAAGATCTTCAGCCAAAAAGAGTAATTTTTCAGAATTACGAATTGTCTATCCAAAAAAGATGAATGTTCGACGAAACTGATCAATTTTCAACCAAAAAGTACAATTTTTAATCAAACGAGATAAATTCTGACCGAAAAATATAATAGTAGAATTTTTAAATAAAAAAAGACTTAAGAGTACATTATGCAACATATTTGAAAATATTAAAAATGTTCAACACAATAGTTGAGTTTCTGACAAAAAGATGAGTTTTTAATAAAAAAAAAGTTGAATTCTAAATCGAAAATTTAATACTAATAACTTTTTTTACCAAAAAGAATGCACTTTTGACCAACAATAGTTAAATTTTCTAATTAAGTTCATATTAGGTTTCTTTAGGCAAAAAAAATCGAGAAAAAGTTTTTAATGATAGGGTTGGTACTTTTAAAGCAATTAGCTGTGAAGTTTCAATCTGGAACTAACTGTAAGTGAATATGTCAATACGTGGCGTAATTAACACTCGTTAGGTGAAAAATACCTGAAAGCCTTCACAAAGTCAATAAAAACGATAAGATACTCGTCTTCATTGCTTTAAAAAGAATGCATTGAAAAATAATCATGAAACAATTATTTCATTTAGAAAAGTGGGCCACGAGCAAATACTTTCTTGAAAGTATATGGATTGCTTATTTTAAAATCGGAAGAGATGCTCATGTAAAAACTATTCCTTAAAGTTTATTTATCATTTTAATTTTATATTTCGTTATGGCAAACATTTTGAAATGTTTGTTTTCGTTTGTAAGATACAAACTTCTGATAGAAAAGTTATCTTTCTATACAAAAATATACGTGTCACGAAAATTTCGAAAGCATTGTTGTCGCTTTACCTCAATGCCGATTGGGTAATTTGAAAAACTCAAATGAAGGCATGTTGCCAAATTTATACGCATAATTAGGAATTGAGTTTCAGTTGATTAAGATTTATGATTGTAAAATTTTATTATTACATTTTCAGTTAAAATAATTAATTTTTAACCAAGAAAAAGAAAATTTGCAACAAAAAAGCTAAATTTGTATTCAAACCGAAAAATCTTTAATAAAAAAAATTAATTCTCAACAAAATAAGAATTTTAAACAACAGAGCTGCATTTTTAACCACAAAAGATTTTTATATCAATAAAGAAAAAAAATCACATCTAGAATGTCGAGTTTTCAAATCATAAAGGTGAATATTTAAAAAAAAGTAGAATTTACAACACATAAATCTTGCATTTTCTACCAAAATAATAAAACGAATTTTATAGAAAATTTGTCAAATTTTCAATCAAACAAATGAACTTTGGAACAAAATGATGCATCTTTAATAAAAAAAATTTCTACCAAATACTTGAATTTTCAACTCTGAAGATAATTTTCCTACAAAAAGAAGACAAGTTTTCAACAAAATAGATTAATTTTCAACTAAAATGATCAATTTTAAACAATAAAGAGAATAGTTTACTTTTAAATTAGAGAAATAAGTTTTCAAACAAATAAATTTTCAATAAATAAAAAACTAATTTTCAACTAAAGAAATAAAATGGCAACCATAAAGATTAGTTTTCCGAAAAAAAGTATTAACAAAATACATGGATTTTTAACTTAATATTTTAATTTTTAATAGAATTTTCAAAATAATAGTTCAATTTTCAACCAAAAAGGTTAAATGCCAATACAAAAAATTTGATAAAAAATTTTTAGTTCATAAAATTAACTTTTCATAAAAAACTAATTTTAAACTAAAAATATTAATTTTCTACCAAAAAAGAATAATTTTAAACAAAATACATATATTAATTTTCAAACAATTAAAATAATTTTCAATGGTATTTTCGACCCAATAGTTGAATTTTCAAAAAGAACGGTTAATTAGTAACCAAGAATATTAATATTCTACCACAAAAGACAAGTTTCAAGAAAATAAAGAAATTTTTAAACAAATAATTAAATTTTCAACTGAAGAAGATTAATGATCACCCTAACATAGGATAGTTAAATTTTTAGTTTAAAAAATTAATTTTTAATAAAAAACTAAATTTCAAGCGAATTTTCTATCAGAAATTTTTTTAACAAAATACATCACTTTTCAACACCAAAAAGATTGATATTCTACCAGGAAAGACAAAGTTTTAACAATATACAGAAATTTTCAACCAAAGAAATGAATTTTCAACCAAAAGATTAATTCTCTGCGAAAAAATATTACTTTTTAACAAAATACATTAATCTTCAACCACATATTTTAATTTTCAATCAAATTTTTAACCAATTAATTGAATATTTAACTAAAAAGGTGAATTAGTCACCAAAACAATAATATGCTATCAGAAAAGACAAAGTTTCAACAAAAACAGAAATTTTCAACTAAAGAATATAAATTTCCAATTGAACATAGTATTGTCAAATCTTCACTTGAAAAATTAATCTTTAATAAAAAAATTAATTTTCAAGTAAAGAAATTGAATTTTAAACCAAAATATTAATTCTCTGCGAAAACAGAATAATTTTTAACAAAATATAAGAATTTTCTAACAAAATTTTAATTTTTAATTAAATTTTTGACCTATTAATTGGATTTTCAACTAAAAGGTGAATTAATCACCGAATAGAATAATATGCTTTCAGAAAAGACAAAGTTTCAACAAAATACATGAATTTTCAAACAAATAGGTTGTTGAATTTTCAGCTGCAGAATAGAAATTTTCAATTAAAAAATTAATCTTTAATCAAAAACTAATTTTCTAACAAACAAATGAATTTTCAACAAAAAAGATTAATTCTCTTTCAAAAAAAAAATAATTTTTAACAAAATACATTAATCGTCAACCAAATATTTTAATTTTCAATCAAATTTTTAACCAATTAATTGAATATTTAACTACAAAGGTGAATTAGTCACCAAAAGAATAATATGCTATCAGAAAAGACAGAGTTTCAACAAAATACAGAAATTTTCAACTGAAGAATATAAATTTCCAATCGAACATGGAATTGTTAAATTTTCACTTAATAAAATAATCTTTAATCAAAAACTAATTTTCTACCAAAGAAATGAATTTTCAACAAAAAAAATTAATTTTATCCGAAAAAAAAATAATTTTTAACAAAATACATTATTTTTCAACCAAATATATTACGTTTTAATCCAATTTTCGACCTATTAATTGAATTTGTAACTAAAAAGGTGAATTAGTCACGGACAAGAATAATATGCTACCAGAAAAGACAAATTTTCAATAAAATACAGATATTTTCAACCAAAGATGTAGTTGAATTTTCAACTGAAGAATGTAAATTTCCAACTAAACATGGAATTGTTAAATTTTCACTTGAAAAAATTTATCTTCACTAAAAAACTAATTTTCAAGCAAAGAAATTAATTTTCAACCAAAAATATTAATTCTCTGCGAAAACAGAATAATTTTTAACAAAATATATGAATGTTCTACTAAATTTTTAATTTTTAATTACATTTTAAACCTAATAATTAAATTTTCAACTAGACAGGTGAATAAGTTATAAAAAATATTGATATTCTACCAGAAAAGACAAAGTTTCAACAAAATACAGAGATTAGCAATCAAATAAGTAGTTAAATTTTCAACTGAAGAGGACAAATGTTAAACCAAACATACCACAGTTACATTTTTAGATAAAAAAAATTAAATTTTTTTAACAACATAGTTAAATTTTTAACAACAAAAAAAGGTTTAGCTAAAATAATGAATTATCAATAAAAAATGAATTTTTAAAAAGTAGTTTCACTTTTAACTAACAATAAGTAGTAGATTTTTGAACCAATAAAGGTTTTTCAGCCGCTGTTCATGAGCAGCGAAAATCTTGAAAATTTAATCAAATAGTTATATCAGAAGAAAAATTCTGGAACCAAATTCAAATTTCAATACCTTGTGAATTACAGATTTTTCCATTTTTCTTTCCATAAGGATTTTCATTTTCCACACGATTTTTTTTTCATCTTAAAAAAGATAGAAAACCTTTAAAGTCCAAAGTAGTGAAGTGAAATTGCTCATTTTACAGTATCAATATTTAAAGATTAAAAGAAAAAAAATCAATATTTTTTTACCATGAACATAAATATCACATTTTGCTTACTCCTGAACTTTAAAAATAAAATTTGATATAAAAAAATAATTAATTACTAATTTAATAATAAAATATGTTCAGAAAATGCGATAAATAGAGCCTTATAGAAAATCGGATTTAAATTCAAATTATCGAATTTAATTCCACCTTAACGAATAGTTCGTCCGGAAATACCTTCAAAATGTATTTTTTATGTTTTTTAAACGTTAAAAAATATTAATAGTACGTTGTCACAAGCGTAGAGGCATATTTTGTCAATAACAAGAAAAAGAATCTATACCAGTTTTAAAGAATTGTAGGTAAGTGGAAAAAATGGTGTAATTCATATTGAATTTACTGGAATTTTCTCGCTAAAATAAGAAAACTTCTCAAAATCATGTACAATGTTCTCAAATCATATATCATTGTCTCTAAAATTTATAGCAAAATGTTATAATATGCCAAAATTCAGATTAGACAAAGACGAGTGTGGTGTGAAAAAAATGAACTCTTAAATTGTAAAGTAAATCAAATATAATTTCTCATATTTAAACAGAAGATGAAGTACTTTTCCTAAAAAAGTACAAAAAAGGATACTCTTAGATTGTAAATCTGAGACGGAAAAATCGCTTGTGCTATGGACGGGTGAGCAGGCAGCTGGAAGCAAATACAATCTTAACTGAAGTGTAAAACCGAATTCTAAACTTAAAATCTAATCCTACTTTTTTCAGCATTAACATTTTTTTTCAGTGAGTTTAATATTTCTGCTTGTATTTCATATTTTGTTCGTAGCTTTAAAAAGAGGTGTGTCTGTAAATCCTATGTAGAGAATGAGAACTCGTGAATAAGTTTACGACTCTTTCTATTATATTATATTCTTATGATAGACCATATAGTACATTAATATATAAAATGGTGATCAAGTTACCATCTATCGAACACCTATACAACAATTTTTCATACAAATCGGCACTAAAACGAGAAGTCTCGTCAGAATTTTTTCTTTAAAAAAAAAGAGAAAAAAAAAGAATTTAGCTAAATACTAAGAGAAAAAGTTGTTATTGACGTTGCTATAGTTTCAGTCTTACAATGAAAAACAAGTAAAGTATAGTCTCAAAAATTGGCCCATCCATAGCAACTCGCTTTGATCAGCTTGGAATTTTACAGGAGTATTCAGATTCAAATGAGTTTCCCGCTTTCGCGACTTTTATTCGCGTTCAAGAGCTTGACTTTTCACGGGAAAAAGAAAAGCTTGTAACTCTGATTGCAGAAAAAACTGCAAATCCAGGCCCAAATTATTTCCATAGAAATCATAATTAATATATGTACACAAATATTACCTCCTATCGAACTAAAGCAACTTTAAAATACGATCACAACCTAAATTCGCATTCACTGGATTCGTCGTGCATTCCATCGCGTAACATTTCATATAGCGTTTTCTGTTACACGAACCAGACCTTCTTTTTACGTATAATTCGAGTGACAATTCTTCAGTGATAAATTAAGGAGAAACAAAATCTCCTGTATTCGTTTCGCTAGGCGCTAATAACAACGTTAGAGTGGAGCGTAGAAAACAGGAGGGACAAAGTAAACACTATCATTCACTTGCTGAAACTTGGCTTTCAAAATGGTAACATATCCACAGTTTTCATTCCGAAGTTCGTAATCGTGTTATGCCGATAATACTCTCAAGGTGATTTTGTACTCAATAGCTCTGTTCTAAAAATCGTTCATGATCGCATAAAAATCGTAAAGAACAAGACATCTTTTTCAACAAGATTAAAATTTTAAAACCAAAAAACTAAAAATGGTTTTATTATCTAAAAGACCGTACTTAAATTACGTAACAGATCAAGGGGAGAAGGGTTTAGGGGGGGGGGCTTCATTAATGTACGTAATTTTTGAAAATTATGCAAATAAAAAAAGTGCAGTAATTGTAAATAATTTAATCTAAATTTAAATGAAAAAAGAAACCTGGATATTGAAAAACGAACCTAGGCAACATCAATTTAAAAAAAAAGTCGGAGAATTTTATTTCTCAAGGCAAAGCCAGGGGTTAAAAAAAATCTGGCAAAAGTAAGGGAATTTCTATAACTTTAAATAACTGTCGAGCAGAATAAATTTAAAAATATTCAATTTTAATTTAAAAACTTTTATACCATTTATAAAAGATTCTAGGTTAAAAATGTTACAAGTTTAAGGAATTATGAAAATGAAGTTTCACGGTAGCAATAATATAAAATTCTTTTGAGTAATTTATTTCCTTTGTATTTATATTTATAATTCTTTTTTGCAATTGCTACATCCTCAAGATTATCTTTTTATTTATCAATTTTATTATTTGTTTGAAAATTCAACCATTTTGTTAAAAAGCCATCCTTTTTAGTTAAAAGTTCAACTGTGTTGTAGAAAATTCGTTTTTTTTGGTTGAAAATTCAAATATCTATGTGAAAAATTTACTTCTTATTTAAAACTCTTATTTTAATATTAAAAAGGACAAACTGAAATCTTTCTAGGATGAAAATTCAATTATTTTTTGAAAAACTGTCTTTTTAATTTTAAAATTATTACAAATTGTATCTTCCTTCAATAAAAAAGCAACTGTTTGGTTGAAAATTCAACAATTTTGTTAAAGTCATATTTTTTGGTTGAAAACTGAATTCTTTTGTTGAAAATTCAATTATTTCGTAGATAATTTACTTATTTAAAATTTAAAGTTTAATGTTGAAAAGTCAACTAATTTAAAATCCAAAAAAGAAGAATTTTCAACAGATGACTTGAATCCGCAACAAAGAAATATTTTGCCGAACAAAAATATTCATCCAAAATGTACAATTTTCTCGAGCAAAATGATATTTTCAACCAAAAAGATATTTTCAACTAAGAGACAAATTCTCAAAAAATACATATATTTATAACCAAATAGTTGCATTTTCAACCAAGCAGATTAATTCTACCAAAAAAAGACGAATTTTCCTCAAAATACATAAGTTTTCAACGAAACAAATGAATTTTCAATCAAATCATTACGTTTTCAAGTAAAAATCTTTTTGTTTAAAAATTCATCTATTTTTTTACAAAATTGTCTTTTTGATTTAAAAGTTTCTCTGTTTCAGTAGGAATTTCTTCTTTCTTGGATAAAACTTCAAACTGCTTTGTTGAAAATTTGTCTTTTTGGAATGAAAGTTCAAGAGAAGACGAATTTTCAAAAAACTATTTGAATCCACAACAAAGAAAGATTTTGCAGAAAAAAATGTTCATAAAAAAATGTAGAACTTTAAAGTGAAAAATGATATTTTCAAACAAAAAGATTAATTAGCTACTATAAAAGGCGCTTTCTTAAAAAAATACATAGATTTTCAATGAAACAGTAAAATTCCTACATTACAATGACCAGATATCTAAAAAAAAACAGTTACATTTCAATAAATTAATTATTTGTGCAACTAAAAGGCAGAAATTCTCAACAACAAAAATGCATATGTTTATAACCAAATAGTTACATTCTCAACCAAGCAGAATAATTCTAACAAAAAAAGACGAATTTTCTTTAGAATAGATCAATCTTCAACAAAAAAATTGAACTTTCATTGAAATAATTCCGTTTTCAACCAATTTTTTAATTTTTTTATTAATCATCTTTTTTTGAACATTTTTCTTTTTAATTAAAAAAATGATCTCTTAGTAGAAACTTTATCTTTCTTGGATAAAATTGTATTTATTTGGTTGAAAATTCCGACAATTTTTAAAAAATCATTATTTTTGGTTAAAAATTCAACTTTTTTAAATGAAAATTCTTATTTTTGGTTAAAAATTCCAGAATCTTCGTAGAAAATTTACTTCTTGCTTAAAATACATATTTTGATGTTAAAAACTCAAATCAACATCTTTTTGGGTGGTTAAAAATTTAAATATTTTCATCAAAATTATTTTTTGCTTAAAATTTATATTTTATGTTTAAAATTTAATTTTTGTACTCAAAATTCGATTTTTATACATTAAATTTCTCTTTTGGCTTAAAGATTCAACAATTTAGGTACACTTTTCTTCTTTCATGACTGAAAGATCTTCATCTGTTGAAAATTCGCTTTTCTTAAATGTATTTTCAGATTCATTTTTTGGTTAAAATATCCACTATTACACTTCTTTGTTAAGAATTCATATTTTTAGTTTGAAAATGTAATTATTCTGTTGAAAGTTCAAGTTTTCTGTTAAACAGTCATATTTTATGGTATAAAAGTCATTTTATAGTTAAAAATTTTGTTTTCTAATTTTTAATTTTAAATCTGTATCTGAAATATTGTTTTATTCTGTTTATAAAAGAGCCTAGGCTAAACAATATTACATGAATAAATTACTTGTATTTGAATTTTAATGGTAAGGGAAAATGAAAAATTGGTTAAGGAAAAATCACTGAATTTTGAAATTGAAGTTTTCGCCCTGCTACCTTAAATGCAAAAAATTTCCATTAATTTGAAGTCCCACAATATCTTAATATTTCTGAAAATCATAAATTACGTACATTAAAGGGGGGTGGACGGTAAAAAATATTTCTTTAGGGTTACATAATTTAAGTACGACCCCTATCATAAAAGAAACAATCTCTAATAATCTCTAATGTCATATTGTGAAAGTCTTCTTCGCATGCCGACGCACTTTTTTGCTACTCCACTCTCTTTAACAAGCTATGTTAAATTAAATAAATCACTTGATATAATATACCTATAGATACATACAGTCCTTTTTCATTGTTCTGCTGGTGTGAATTACGTTAACATCTTAATGACGAGAATAAAAAAATGTCTCATCTACAATGAAACGATAGGATTACTTACATAGAAATGATACTGATGGAAAAAATGAATGAGATGCTTATAAGAACTTGTCCAATAAAAATTGCGTTATTGCAAGTATGGAGAGCTGTCAAACCTCCATGTGCTTCGGCTGTGGGTGAGTTATGAACGGTTCGCTCCACATGCGGCGCAAATCTCCCTAAAAAATGTAGAAATGTTTTGTTTTTATATATAAATATATTTAAAATTTGCAAATTTTTATATCAGGTATATAAATTACTTAAGGCATTTTAATTGCTTTGAAAGATTTGAGCCACCTAATTATTAAATGTTATTTTTACTTTTTTTTTTAAATTAAACTTTGAAGTCCAAAAATATGAATTTTCAACCAAAAAGATTAATTTTTTACTACAAAAGACAAATTTTCAACAAGATACATCATTTTGAAACCTAATAGTGGAATTTTAAAGTTAAAATGACGAGTTTTCTAAAAAAACAGTTGATTTTTCAATTAAATAATTCCTTACTCAACCGAAAAGATAAATTTTTAACTAAAAAAGAAAAATTCTCAAAAAATACATGAATTTGGAACCAAATAGGAAACCTCCAACATTAAAATAACGAGCTTTCTAAAAAACATTTGAATTTTCATTCAAATAATTAAATTTTCAACCGAAAAGATTCATTTCAAAATAAAAAAGGCAAATCCTTAACAAAATACATAAAATTGTATTCAAGTAGTTGGCATTTTCAACACAGAAGAGTTTTTTTTACCAAAAGTACCAATTTTTAACTAAATACATACATCTCTATCCCAAAAGTTAAATTTTACACATCACTGTTGAATTTTTAATCAAATAATTATATTTTCAACCAAAAGGATACATTTTCAACAAAAAAAATATAAATTAAGAATAGAAAATGTAATAGTTGATATTTTAATGAAACAAAAAACATGGATTTTCAACAAAATACTTGAATTCTCAACCAACAAAGATTTTTCAGTAAATAAGCAAGAAAATTTGATCCAAAATGTAGAATTTTCAAACAACAAGATTAGTTTTCTACTATAAAATACTAATTGTCAAAAAAAGTCATAAATTCTGAACCAAATAGTGGAAATGATTCAAACGTAAAAAATACAAGCATAAATACATGCATTTCTAACCCAAAAATTGAATTTTCAACCAAGAAGATTAATTTTCCACACAAAAAAAAAACGATTTCAACAAATTACATAAATTTTCAACCAAATAATTGAATTTCTAAACTTGAAAAATCCATTTTCATCCAAAAGAGAATAGATAAATTTTTATTAAACAAAAAAAACAATTTTCACTCTAAAAACAAACCTTCTACACAGACATTTAATTTCACACCAAATAGTTGATTTTATAGTTTAATAGTTGAATTTTCTACCCGAAAATATTCAAAATAAACGAAAAAGCTTATTTTCAATCAGATAGATAAATTTTTAGTTTAAAAAAATGGGTTTTACTACAAAAAAGGGAAAATTCAACCAGGAAGATGGATTTTATACTAAAATTATGAATCTAAAAATATGAATTTTCAATACAAAATATATAATAGTTGATATTTCAATAAAAAGCATTTTAGTTTTAAATGAGACGATTTTTAACAAAATAGTTAAATCTTCAACCAAAATAGATAAATTTTCAACCGAACATTTGCATTGTTAATAAACAAGATTTATTTTCTATTCATCAAAAGTCGAATTTTCAACAAGATGCATAAAGTTGTAACCAAATAGTATAATTTTTAATCAAAAAGATTAACTTTCTAACAAAATAACAAAAAATACGAATTTTCAATTAAATATTTGAAGTCTAAAAAGATCACCTTTTAACCAAAAATAGAATAGTTAAATTTTCATTAAAAAACAATAGTTTTCTATTTCCAAAAGCGAATTTTTTATAAAACAGTTGAATTATCTACCAAATAGTATTTTTAACTGTACAATTTCCAACTAAAATTATGGATCTTTAAAACAAAAGAATTTTTAATAAAGCAGTCCCACTTTAAACTTTGAAAATTAATTTATATAAAATAAAAATTTCTAATTTAAATTTATGAGCACGTATTATTCATCATATTTTCCATAATCCTACGGTCACATTGTACACATTGTGTCAGAAAACTCATTCAAATAATTTCAACCAATTCTAATGAATAAAAGCACATTGCAAGCGGCATTGACCTTATTTTCAATAAATTGATATGAAAAATTGTCGGATTTCAAAAATTTTAATGAAATCGTTGTTAAGCGGAAAAAATCGGGAATGAATGAGAAACTCTGAAATATTTTCGATAATAGCTTTGCGATTTTCTACTTGATAAAATGAACAATCTATTGTTGAAAGGGTGTGGTTTTTCTGCATTCAAACAAAACATAGAATTAGAAATCAAACGTAAACTAGCAAGAAATGGTTCAGCAGAAAACAAAATTTAAAATCCTATTTTTTTTCTTCAACGGAATACAAATTTCAGGACCATGAGCAAAATTCAAGTACTTTTCCCAGTTTTTCAAGGTAAAAAAAATTCAAGGACTTTTTCAGGTTTTCAAGGATTCCCAGAAACGAGTTTTTTCCAAAAAACAGGTAATTAGTAAGCGCGTAGCGAGAACAATATTTTAGTTCATTAGAAATTGAATAATTTCATACGGTATCACGGCGAATGAAATTAAAAAATTCGAACTCTAAAGTTCCAAATTTCTCCATCTGAAGTAATAAAAATTAAGCTGCAAATTAAAGCACTTAAAATGAAACAATTGAATTTTAAACTTTTAAAATCAAAATTTAAAAGTGTAAAATGAAAGCTACTAACACTTTTCAACTGAAGAATTTTCAATTAAATGCAGTTAAATTGTAAAATTAAATTTTTTAACTTTAATGAATTGTAGAGTTCAAAGATTCAGATTTAGTACAAAAAATATAAATCCACGTTATCATTTTAAATGCTCTAAATTGAAGAATCAATGAATGAATTTTAAAAATTTCCAAATGAGAACGATACATTTTTTCTTATACACTAAACACTTTTTAAATTGAAAGTTAAATTAGTTTTATTTTAAATAGTTAAAAATTATTTTAAAAGCTTCAAATTTTTTTTAAAGTCTTGAAAAATCTACATGTTGTTTTGAATTACATTTTTTTTGTTTTTACTTTAAAAACAATTATTTTTAACAAAGTTAAAATACAACTTTTAAATCGCAAGAACTCATAAAACTGTCTATATTAAAATTTATAAAAACTTAATTAGATCACGAATTTCTTCTTTTCATTAGTTAACGAAGTTCTTTTTGCTTCTCCCATTGAATCTTCCTTTTCTTTTCATTTAATTCTTACACTTTATCTGATATTTTCCTTTTCCCCAAGTTTTCTTTTTCAATTTTCAAATATAGAATTTCGAATTCCAAGAACTTGAAGTTGTGACAAAAAAGTGGCAAAAATTTATAAACATCTTATCTGTAGGCAAATAAAAATAAAAATTAAATAAATATATGTTTTGAGGAAACTTCATAGAAATTTCATGATTATATCTTTCATACATCGTGAAAAAATATTTTTGTTATCACCAAAAATATTGAAATTATTCCAACTTTTTTGTTACAACTTCAAGTCCTAACAATTCAAGTAAGAAGATTCAATTCAAGATACAATTCAAGAACATTGAAAAATGTTGATTATTTCGGAATTTGTTGAACATTTAAGAAAACATTGAAATTTACACTATTTTTGCAATATCTATTTAAAAAATACACAATTTGGCTTCATCCAGGGCTCATTTTTTACAGAATTTCGAGAACAATCAAGCCGTTAAAGAAAATATTGCTTAGCTCTGATATAATTAAAATTAAGAGAACTTAATCAGTCATCGAAAAAAGGCTAAAAAATACTTTTGAGCGGTACATAACTCGGTAAAGTTGGAGGGAGGTTGGCCCCTGGCAACTAAAAATCGAAATTTGAAATTTTGATTTTTGAAGAATACATTCTTATATGAAATTAGATAGCGTGTCTTTTTTCCTATAGAAAAAAAGTTTAATCTATTACAGTTTTCCAGATAATCATGTTTTTTCTGAAGAAGATTTGTAAATAATTTTTGGTCTCTCGCTCGTCGTCACATTTACAGTTTTTGGAATTTTTTGATGAAATTAGGAGACAATACTCTCCAAAGTATCTTCAGAACGACGATATGAGCGAAAATTGTATATAATTATTTATAACAAAATAAAAAAAAATTTCTAGGCCATTCCGAAATCAATTCCTTATAATCTTCGATCGCTTCGTTTATCGAGCGAAGTTGGAGCAAATATAAACTTCCTGTGAAGAAGTGGTTAAGAAAACTATAAGGAAGTTTTCTGTGAAAATATTTTTTCAAAAAACTGATTAGGTAAATAATTGTGAATGTAAAACTTGGAGCGCGCGATTCGTAACAATCCATGTCTATTAGACGGACGGAACCACTCGCAGTACAGCTAGCGAAGGAATAAAAAGTGGATGTCCAGTACAAAAGAAGTCGATGATTCCCTTTTATCTGACGGCGAATAAAGTCAATATTGCTGTCAAAACTAGACGTCAAATACTCATGTGTAAGTCATCTGATATAATATTCATTAATCGGAGCTGTGATTTGAAAAATGTAACTTAATATGATATAACTTGTTCATAATATTTAATTATTTAATATTTATTATCATATTATTATATAACTTATTCATTGATGCGTTATAAAAGTATTTAAACTCTTTGAATATATCATAATTCGATAATTTTCATATTATTCTGAACTTTCGCATTATTCACCTGCGTACCTACATTTGAGTCCGCCCGTATGCCTGTCGCCTACCAGAGTTTATTTCGCGCGCTCCAAGTTTCGGATTCACAGTTTTTTACCTATTCAGTTGTTTGAAAAAAGGTTTTCATAGAAAACTTCCTTATAGTTTTCTGAATAACTTCTTCCCAGGAAGTTTATATTTGCTCAAACTTTGCTGGATAAAAGAAGCGATCGAAGATTATAAGGAATTGAATTCGGAAAAGCCTAGAAAACAATTTGTTATTTTGTTATAAATAATGATATACACTTTTCGCTCATATAATCGTTCTAAGGATACTTTGGAGAGTACTGTCTCCAAATGTCATCAAAAAATTCCAAAAACTGTAGATGTGACGACGAGCGAGACACCAAAAATTAATTACAAATCGTCTTCAGAAAAAAACATCATTATCATGGTTATCTAGAAAACTATAATAGAATAAACTTTTTTTCTAAAGGAAAAAGATGCGCCATCTAACTTCCTATAAGAATGCATTCTTCAAGAATCAAATTTTCAAATTTCGAGTTACGTCCCGTTCTGGAATCGGGGTCCTCAATTAATTACTTACTCAGACGCATAACGTCATAATTTTCCATCAATTTATTAGAATTATTTTTTGATAAAGTGGAGTTGTTTTAAAAATATTACCTTCAGATACGCCATCGTAAGGAGTGGCAACAGCGTAAAGGGCACGAGGTACAATAAGGCAGGCTGTGCAGCTTTGAACACCTCGGAGCTGACTGTGGCAGTGAGTAGACCGAGGAAGTAGCCGATGAGGGAGCAATGGAAGTAGCTGATACGACTGAGATGTCGAGGTGGAGGCACCCCTGCCTCACAGCCACCGGGCAAGAGTTGAGTCTTTTTATACGCATCGTACCGCAATACAAAGCAAAGTAGGAGCCCGGGCATCACGACATCGCCGAGACCCAGCATTGAAAAGTGCCCTGCCTGATGCATTGAAGGGAATACCAATTTCCCGGGTAAAGAGAGCTTCGGTGCTTCTCTAGCGACACTTCCTAAGTGAAATCTTCTAGCGACCAGACCCACTGGATTGTCTGCTGGGCGAGTAGCTACCTGTTAAATAACAGAAATTCACACTGATCGAATCTAGATTTGCTGCACCTTCACAGAAGCGGCGGAGCATTTTTTTTCTATATGGAGGCAGGGGCATATATTTATAATATTGAATGGTAAAACTTGGTCATAGTATGATAATATTATACGATGTAAAAATTGAACACAAATAATAAATAATAAATAAACAGTAAATGGATGTATGAAATTCATATTGCTAAAGATTTCACAAGTATTTCAAAGATTGCACAAACATTTCCATCATTACCCAAAGATTTCACAGGTTTCGCAAAGATTTTGGATAGATTAACAATATTTCACAAACATTTCAGATAAATTTCAAAGATTGCACAAAAAATTCTTTTATTTTAGAAAGATTTCAGATAGATTTCAAAAATTGAAGAAAAAGATATCATTATGATTTCAATGACTTCGGATAGATTTAAGAGAATTTACAAAGACTTCCATAATTTCACAAATATTACCGAATATTTCAACCATGTTTAAAATATTTTGCAAATATTTGTAAAGAATTCACAAAGATTTCACAAAGATTTCAAATATTTCGCAAGGATCTCAGATCGATTTCAAAAAATTGAACAAAGATAACAATTTCAACGATTATCTAATGATTTCAAAGATTTCGGATATATTTAAAAGGATTCACAAAGGCTTCAAACGTTTGCCAAACTTTTCACAAAGATTTCAATAATTTCACAAATATTGCCGAATATTTAAATTTTTTTTAAAATAATTCGCAAAGATTTGTAAAGAATTCACAAAGATTTCAAATATTTCATAAGAATCTCAGATAGATTTCAAAGATTGCACAAAGAATTCTATTTTTTCACAAAAATGTCAGAAAGATTTTAAATATTGAACAGATAACAAAAATTTCAACGATTTCATAATAATTTCAAAGATTTCGGATATATTTAAAAGAATTCACAAATACTTCAATCACTTCTCAAATATTTCAAAGATTAAAAATATTTCACAGAAGATTCAAATAATTTCACAAAAATTACCGAATATTTTAAAAATATTTCAAAGATTAAAAAGATTTCACAAAGAATTAAATAATTTAACATATTAACAAATATTTCAAATGTTTTGCAAAGATTACCAAAAATTTGACAAAATTGCAATGATTTCCCGAAGATTTCAAATATTTTGAACAAATTTCGGATAGAACTATAAGATTTCATAAAGATTCAAAAGATTTCAGATAGATTTAGAAGACTTCACAAATACTTCAAGCACTGCTAAAAGTTCTTACAAACATTACCGAATATTTCAAAAATATTTCAAATATTTCCCAAAGATTTTTAAAGAATTCACAGACCTTCACAAAGACTTTACAGAGATTTCAATGATTTCCCAAAGACTTCATAAAGATTTCAAATATTTCGGAAAGATTTTAGATAGATTTTAAAGATTTAACAAAGACTTCAATTATTTCACAAAGATTGCAGATAGACTTCAAAGATAGAACAGAAATTTCCTAATGATTTCACGAAGATTTCAAATATTTCGCAAAGATTTTTAGAGAATTCACAATGGTTTCACAAAGATTAAAAATATTTCAAAAAATTTTTGGAGAGAAGTCACAAAAATTTCAATAATTTCAATTATAATACCAAATATTTCCAAGGTTTTGCAAAGATTTCCAAAGATTTTTCAAAGATCTGATTTCAAAAAGACTGGATAGATTTAAAAGATTTCATAAATACTTCTATTATTAGACGAAACTTCTATTATTTCACAAAGATTTTTACAGAATTCCCAAAGATTAAGAAGGTTTCGATAATTTTTGAAAGATTTCACAAAGATTTCATTAAGTTCACATGTATTACCAAATATTTCAAATATTTTACAAAGATTTCGAAAAATGTAATGATTTCCCGAAGATTTCACAAAGATTGCAAAGATTTTGCAAAGATTTCAGATGGATTTAAAAGATTTTAGAAAGATTTCGGATATGTTTAAAATACCTCACAAATACTTCAATCATTGCTCACAGATTTCAATAATATCATAAACAATACTGAATAATTACAAATATTACAAATATTTCGCAAAGATTTTTAGAGAATTCACAGACATTCACAAAGATTTCAATGATTTCACAAAGATTGCAGATAGACTTCAAAGATTGGAAAAATCTTCCTCCTAATGGTTTCACAAAGATTTCAAATAATTCGAAAAGATTTTTAGAGAATTCACAAATCTTTTATGAAGATACCAATGATTTTCCAAATATTTCAAATGTTTTGCGAAAATTTCAGATAGATTTTACATTTTTCACAAAGATTTATATTATTTATAAAGATTTCAGATAGATTTCCGAGACTGAACAATGATTTCCTAAGAATTTAACAAAGATTTCAATAATTTCCGAAAGGTTTCACAAAGATTTAACTAAATTTACTTATCATACCAAATAATATATAAGTTTTCCAAAGATTTGACAAAATTGCAACGATTTTCTGAAGATTTCATAAATACTTTTATTATTATACGAATACTTTAATTATTTCACAAAGATTTCAGATAAATTTCCAAGATTTGGCAGAGATTTCAATAATTTCACAAATAATACCGAAGATTTCACAAAGAATAAAAAAATGTCAATGATTTCCGAGAGATTTCACAAACACTTCTATTATTTCATAAAGATTGCAGATAGATTTCAAAGATTGAACAAAAATTGTAAATATTTCGCAAAGATTTCAATGATTTACCAAAGATTTCGGATAGATTTAAAAGGGTTCACAAAGACTTCTATTACTTTACAAAGACTTTATAAAGATTTCGGATAAGTTCAAAAGATTGAAATGATTTCCTAAAGATTTAAAAAAGATTTAAAGAATTTCATAAATATTGCCAAATATTTCGCAAACATTTCGAATGATTTCACAAATATTTGACAAAGTTTACAAAAAAATTCGGATAGATTTAAAATATTTCACAAATACTTCTATTATTTCATAAAGATTCCAGCAAGATTTCAAAGATTGAGCAAAGCAAAAAAAATTGAAAGATTTCCAGTTCCGACAAAGCGAGAAATTTAGTCACTCGATTTCAGAGAGGGGCAAATCTATACTTTGCCCCTCCCTGGTCGATTTCTAGGGACGGGGGCATCGCCCCCTGTGCCCCCCTGGGGCTCCACCGCCTCTGCACTTCAAGCTAAAGAGTCAAAGACGAACATAAAAAGCCGATTGATTACCTTAACCATTACGTTTGTGCTGAATATGTAAGATGAAAAGAAGACCCAAAAAACGTCGTATATCAGAAGCCCCGTGAGAAGCAAGGTGGAAACCTTGAGACTAGGCAGACGGACGAAAGCTATGAATGCGACGCACAGACCCATCCCCATGGCATCCATGAGTAACCAATGTCCTGTCAATACCCATATGCATACGATGGTGACACTTAATGAAAATGATAATAATTCTGCTCCTGTAAATCTCCCACAGACGCCAAATGATATTTTATTGCCGTCTGAACAGGGCCGAATTATGTACTGACACATTGGCAATAGAAGAAAAGCCAGTGCAACTGTTGCTATAACTGAAAGATATAATCGACATTTAATCAAAATAAGCATTAGTGTAGTCTAGACATTTATTGGAACATTTTTTTTCACGCTAGAACACAAGTAAGTCCCCATTCAAAAAAAGATTACTTTCCAGGGAAAATAAATCCGTAATTTTTTATTTAAAAAAAATCAAATATGCCTTAGGGTTTCATCGAAACGTGCCAAGTCTTTTTTAGAGATTTAAAAGAAGTGTCTGCGAAATAAACCCATGCTAATAACTTTTATTTTTAACCCACCCTTACAAAAAAATACATTTTTACGTATAATTGTTAATTTTTAGCAATTTCTGTGGTCTTGGCCACAAAAATAATTACTAATAGACAATTTGAATATTTCCTATGACTTTCTAAACAATGTTTAATTGTTGAAATAAATGTTACTTTAATGCAACTTTAAATGTAATTTTATTCCAAAAAATGTCAAAAGTAATCGTTTTTTCTGATTGAAATGTAATAGTTGATCATTGCTTGGAGCAGTGAATTAAAAAAACATTATTAAATTATTTAAGCAATTAATTATTTTTTCTTTACAAAATAATTCAAAATTGAGTCAGAGATGTCCAATTTTTGCTGAAATTAGTATCTTATGCTACTTTTGGTTGAATAATTACAAAATTTTGAATTTTTATAAAGACAATTATTAACGACAGTTTGAATATTCCCCATGACTTTCTACACAATTCCTATTTTTTTAAATAAATATAACTTATTTAAACAATTATTTATTTAAAAACTGTAAAAATAATTGTATTTTCTGATTGAAATGTAATAATTGGTCATTATTTGGAGTAGTAAATTGTTTTAAAAACATTATATAATTATTTAAACTATTAATTACTGTTTATTTATCAAATTACTAAAAATTGAGTCAGAGATGTCCAATTTTTTCTCAAATTTGTATCCTATGCTACTTTTTGTTGAATATTTACAAAATTTTCATCGATTTCTTCTACTCTTTAAAAAATCTCTATTTGTTTAAACAGATTTTAGTTGCTCGAGCAGTTTCTTTGTCGATGACTTTACAAAAATGAAATAAAATAGAATATATATAATTATTTTTCTGAATGTATAGTGCATAAAAAAATATATTAACCATTTTTAATGGGTTAAACAAATATAATTTGTTAAAACCATTATTTTGCCAAAAATATTTTAAAAATCGTATTTCCTGAAGTAAACATAATATTGAATGATTTTGAGTAGTAAATTCTGTTGAAAACGTCATGTCATTGTTTAAACAATTTTTATTCGTTCAAGCAGTTTTCTTTTAGAAAATTTGGACCAATATTGTAAAATATAACACATAAAGCTATTTTCATAAATATATATTAATTTATATTTTTTGTATCTTCCAGGATGTCAGCTTGATATTCATGAAAAAACTTTCAAATGCTATAATGAAATATAATCTAAATCCATTTTATATGCAGTCTAATTACAGTGATGAAAAAAATTATTTTTTGGCCAAAGAAAATATTTTCTTTCTGATATCTGTAAACTTTTTTTTGTAATTTTTTACTACTTTCAGTAGTAAGCAGTGAAAGTCTGATATTAATTCAACACTTCCTTCGGCAGTATAATTCACTACTAAAATTTCAAAATAGGCCTGTCTTTTGCTATTTATTATTTAAATGATTATAAATAAATCGTACTAATTGTAAAAAGTTAACTAAAGTAATTTTCTTATGATTTTAATTATTATAAATTGCTTTACAGCAATTCGTCCTCATAAATGTTGTTCAGAGAAAATGTTGGAAACTTGAATCATAATTTACGTTAGTAAATATACTTTTTTATAATATAATCATGTTAAATATTGTAAAAATATGAACAAGGCAACAATACACTTTTATCATTTAAATTTTATTATTACTTTTATGACTAATTTAATATTGTGCCAAAAAAGATGTAAACCATCCATACTCATATTGAAGGAAATTAAAAAAAAACAATAATTAATTGTATAAACAATAACATAAAGCTTTCAGCAGAATTTACTACTACTTGAAACCATTCAATATTACGTTCAATTCAGACAACTAATTGTATGTATTCTATTTTATTTCATTTTATCAAAGTTATGGACAAAAAAAACTTCTTGAGCAAATAAAAACCATTTAAACAAATAGAGATGTATTAAAAAATAGAAAAATATCTATCAAAATGTTGTAATTATTCTACAAAAAGTAGCATTAACTATTACATTTTAATCAGAAATTACGATTATTTTCTACTTTTTTTGGGAATAAATAATTGTTTAAATAAGTTGAATTTATTTAAACAATCAAACCTTGGTTAAAAAGTTACAGAAAATATTCTTATTGTCCATCAGAAAATTCTTGTATGAAATAGGTAAAAATATAGTTTTCTTATTTTTGGGTCATATTTGGGGCGCTGTTAGGGGGAAGGAGGGGGTTGGGGTAATAATCAAAATTATTAGTATGGCTTCATTTCGCAGAAACTCCTTTTCAATTCCTAAACAACTTGGCACGTTTCGATAAAGCCCTGAAGCATGAGTTCAATTTTTCGAAAATCCGAAATTTCACCATATTAATCAAATGGGATTTTGAAGTGTTAATATTTTAATTTCAAAAAAAAGCTACGAATTTATTTCATACGGAAAATAGAAATATGGGGAGAGGGAAACCAG
The DNA here is from genome assembly GCA_010014905.2 of Druon quercuslanigerum. Lineage (NCBI taxonomy): Eukaryota > Metazoa > Arthropoda > Insecta > Hymenoptera > Cynipidae > Druon > Druon quercuslanigerum. Next base: position 48,648 of record JAAAKG020182961.1, read on the forward strand.
CCCTATAAGTCAAAAAGTGTTTTTTGGAACACCCTAATAAGCATACACAGGGTGGCGATTCGACGGATTACTTCAATTTTCCGACCATTTCCCGGGTTTTCCCGGTCAACTAAAAGTAAATAAAATCAAGAATATTTACCTGAAATACTTGAATTCTCAATCAAAAAAATATATTTTTAAACAATAACACTTACTTTCAACAAAATCAATCATTTTTTTCACGAAATAGTTGAATTTTCAATAAAAAAGACATTTATTCAACCAAATAGTTAAATTTCGAAAAAAAAAGATTCTCAACAGAAAATGTAATAGTTACATTTTTAGTAAAAGAAATTAATTTTCTACTCTAACTAATAAATTTGCAACTAAAATTATGAATCATCAACTGGATTAGTTCAATTTTAAATCAAAAAATGAATTCTTAACTAATATAATAAATTTTCAATTAATATAATTCAATTTTCTACAACAAAAATGAACTTTTACTATAAAAAAGATAAACTGTCAACAGAAACTGAAATAATTAAGTTTTAAGTCACAAAAATCAATGTTCCACCAAAAAAGGCGAATTTTTGAATTAAAAACGATTAGTTTTAAACCAAAAACTGAATAAATAAATTTGTAGTCAAATAAGTGAATGCTCAACAAAAAAATGCATTTTTCATTGAAATGATGAATCTTCAAACAAAAATTATTTTTTAATAAGAGTTTAACTTTGAATCAAGTAAATTTATTTCCAATATAAAAGGTGAATTTTCAACTAAAATGATAATTATTTAACTGGAATACTTGATTTTTTAATCTAAAAGAACATTTTTTAAATGAGGCGATTAACTTTCAAAGAAAAAGAACAAAATATTAACCAGAAACGTATCTGTTAAATTCTTAGCTGCTAAATTCTTAGCTGGAGATATTAATTTTCAACTAAACTGATGATTCTTCAACTGGAATAGGTGAATAATTTTAGACCTACCAAAAAAATGCATTTTCCACAAAGTACATGAATTTTCAAACAAACAGTTTAATTTTTAAATGAAAACAATCAATTTTAAACCAATTAGTGGAATTTTCTTTAAAAAAATATAAATTTTCAACCAAAAATGGCATAGTTAAATTTTCCGTTCAAAATGTAATGCTTAATAAAAAAGTGGATTTTTAGCAAAATGGTTAAATTTTTAACTGGAACGGGTAAATTGTTAATAAAAATGAATGATTTCCAGCAAAGTAGTTACATTTTTTAAAAGAGATGAATCTTTAAATAAAAAAAAAATAATTTTGAACAAAAGAGCTAACAGTTTAACTTTTGTTAAAAATTAATTTTCTTCATACTTTTAAACCGCAAGTAGTTGCATTTTTAACGAAAAAAAGAGAAATTCGAAACGAAAAATCTAACCAAATTTTCTATTCTAGTCCATAAAAACTGTAAAAACTACTTAAAGTACTTTCGTTTTTTTTCACTTGGAAGAGGGAACTTTTTTTAAACTCATTTCTTCTAAATCCGAATTATATGAGTAATTATTTTTTTTAAATTTCCGATCCATGTGAAAAATTTGCCGTTCCAAATGAAATTTTATTCATTTAACGAAACTCCCTGTCTTAAAATAAAAACGATAATTATTTTCTAAAATTTTCGGTTCCAAGTCAGATAAATGAGGAGTAAGCGAATAAAACGTGATAAATTCTTTTTTTGAAAAAAAAAAATTGAGAAAATTCTTGTATCAGTATGTTTGGGCTATTCATAATTCGATTATCAAACTTAAATCAGGGAATAAAATTTCAGAGCAAAAAATTGCAAGAAGTTTTTCTTATAATGGAAAAAAAGTAAAAATCCCTCTCTCATAAATTATAGATACAAATTTACAAAATCAGATTCAAGGAATGTTAATTTCTTTAAGTCATATAGTAAGCTCTCTTTAATGAATAAAAAAACCGGTCTTTTCTCGGATTTTCAGGAAAAAATTGTTAAATTTTCTACGTTAAGTCAAATGCATTAAATAATAGTTGCCCAGAAACAAATAAGTTTATTATTATTAAGTATTTTAAATTATAGTCTTAATTTCTTACTGTAATAAAAACTCTTTGGATGCATGAGAAAAATTACTAACTAATCTCAAGAAAAGAAGTACTCTTGAGCAATAATAAATCATAATTCAATCATGTCCTGCAACTGCAGATAAAGTAGGAATCACTTTTCTGCGTCAAGTCGCCACCCTGACACAGGAATATTTTCTAAGGAAAAACGAGGAATTGGAAGTGGGTTATAAGTAAGAGCTACTTACTGGCTGTGCAAATTGCGAAGAGCATCTGCATACTGTCAAAAAAGAAAAACATGACAAGCAGAGATATGGAAGCACCAAGAGGTAAACAAAGAGCGTGCATGGTGTCGAGTGTTTGAACACTTCCGCCCGCACTCTCCCCGTTTCCTGTGTTTGGAATACCGGATAGAAGATTATTTCGCTCTTTCTCCTTTTCCCGTTCTCTTGCTTCTTGCTCCATGTTCAGCGATCGAAAACTGCCATAAACTATCAGCAGTATCGATATCAAAAAAGTGGATACCCTGGACGAGTCCATCATGGAATATGCCCTGAAAAAGAATTGTTTATTTAGCAAATTTGTTTTCTTTGTACGTGCAGAATTCCTGAAAATAAAACCAAGAATTCAACGAGCAAATTTTGACAATCACCATAAAATGTTCCTATTGAAATTTGAAAAAAAAAAAGATAACAATTTTTTCCTAAAAAAGAAAAGAATTTATTTTTGGACAAAAATTAAAAAAAGAGGAAAGAAAAATTAGAAGGTCGATTGCCTTCGAATTTTGCTTTCCGCTTCTTTAAGTTTTAACTTATTTTTTATTTTAAGGGGAAGGGGTTGGTTGCCTTCTCATTTTTCTTTCCTATTTTTTATTTTAGTGCAAAGAAAGAAATTTTTTTCTTTTTTTTTGTTAGGAAAAAATTGTTATTTTCTTTTCAAATTTCAATAGAAACATTTGATGGTGTTTGTCCAAATTTTGGTCACTGGATGCTTGGTTTTATTTTCAGGAGTTCTGCACACTTATTTGATTATTGGACGTTAAATAGAATTTTAAATTTAATTTTAATCTCATTTATATTTCTTTGATTTTCGTTTTCTTTTATCTCGCGAAGATCACAGCAAGTGGTGTAGGCCTACTTGTTACCATTTTTGTAGGGGAGGGGG
>JAAAKG020182962.1:0-25708 GCA_010014905.2 Druon quercuslanigerum
AATGAAAATCCAACTCTAACCAAAAATGTCTTCGACATGTTGGACTGTAACCATCTTAAGCCTGTGACAACATTTTATAATAATAATAATACATACACGTTCAGATGCACACATGGGCGCATAGTCCACACGGAACGAAGGGTAGAGTGGGACTTACCGAAACGGTACAATTTTCTCAATGCCATATAATCTACTTCAATGCTTTTCTTTTTACAGGAAAGCTTTGCTGCTCATCATATAGCCAACAAACAAGCATCAAGCACTAAAGCTGAACACAAATTAAATTTGAAACAGACTGACAACATATAGTGGGGACCGCTATTATTATCAACTTATATTTTTATCCCAATAAGTAAATTCTACTTAAATTCCACATTTAGTATCAGGAATAAATAAATTAAATACCTTTAAATTCTAATTTTATATATGCTTATTCTTTTCACACCCAGAAAAGGGGGTTCAGAAACCGGATACAAAAGGAATTTCAGATTCCAATTACGTTTAATTATTTTGAATCTGTTTTTCGTTTACTGGGATATGGATGGCCCCTTATCACCCTGAAAATATCTATTATCTAGATTTAAAATTATAGTTTTGATTGAGCATTTATAAAACAGTTTATTCTACTTTTTGTTTTAAAATTTCTTAATTTTTGGGGTTAATAGTGTCAGGAAAATATCATTTTAAGATATTTTTAATTTTTTACTAAAACCTTTATAGGCAGTTTTTAGTTAAATAATTTAGAATTTAAACATTTCTAATGGTTTGCTTTCAATTTCATTCAATTTTAAATTTAATAATTATAGATTGAAATATTATAAACTTTTGGTTTCAATTTTCAACTCACAAAACTTTCTAGTTTCTTAAATTCTTTGTAATCACAAAATTTGAAAATTGGTTTTTTCTAAATAATTTAAAATTACCTAACGCAATATCAATTATTAAGAGTTGGAGTTCAAAAAAGTTTTAATATCACAATTCTTCGCGACTTAATTTTCCCTAGTTTTAAATGAAATTCGGATCCGTTCAAGTTTTAAGGTTTTAGAGTGTACATTGTTTCATTTTTCTGAATAAATATTTCTTTTTAGTAAAAAGGTTTTTTTTAAATAATTCAATTTTTAAGGTTTGTAATTTAAAATGCTTGCTTTTTAAACGGTGAATATATATTTTGATTTTACAAAATTTTTCGAATCAACTGTTATGTTCAACCATAATTTTTTTAATCCAATAAAAATTTAGATTTTTATCATTTTAGCAGCTTGAAATTTGAAATATTCAATTTAGTTTTGATTTTCAAGTTCTTCCTAATATAATCACCCAAATTTAAATATTTTAGTTTAAAAAATTAAAATTTTAAAAGCTTCTGTTATAAAACTTTTCAATTTAAAATTATCCAGTTTTAAAATCCTTCATTTCGAAGTGATAGAAGTTATTCAATTTCATTATTTTAGAAATATTGTGCTTTTTGCAAAATTTCACCTAATCTGCAATATTTTGAATTGGAACCTTTTCAGTTTAAAATTGCTTCATACATTTAATAAAGTCAAATCTGTAGAAATACCCTGAAATAAAATAAAATTTATTTCTTAAGTTCATCAGACAATATTTAAAATTGAAAAAAAATTGTTGAAGTAAGTACAAATCATTTGACATCCGTTAAATGTAAATGAAACTAGACTTATTCATAAAAGTTCTTTACCAAAAAAAACCTTTAAATACCTTGAAATCCTCAGAAAGTCAATTAATTCCTTTAAATATTTTTGAAAAAATTTTAATATTCGAAATTTTTATAGAACCCCTTGCAATTTCATTCTACACAATTTAGTTGTCTAGAAAGCCCTTGAAATCTCTTGAAATCCTAGAAAATAATTCTGTGAAAATCCTTGTTTCGAATAACCTAAACCTTTAAAATATTCCTGTTGCCTTTATATCTCTTACAATTTTTGGAACACGTAAACATGCTCTAGAAATCCCTTGAAATATAGAAAAAGCCTATAAAATTTATCTCAATAAATTTCTTAAAATAGCATTTGTTTACAAACCTTTCGAATAAAATTAAATTTATTTCCTTAATTTCTTCAGAAATTAGTTGAAATTCCTTGAATAAACATCAAAACAAACTTAATCATTGAAATTCACTAAAAAAACCGTCAAATCCCTATAAATTTTTTAAATTCCCTGAAATCCTATAGAAGATTCAATAAATCTTTTAAACTTTGTGAGATTCCTTGAAATTTCTAAAAATCCTAAAAACTCTTTAAAATCCCTTGAAAGTTAAATGCCTTAAAATTCTTTGAAATCTTCGGAACTATCTTAAAATCTTTCGGCATCCCGTAAAATCTTTTGAAAAGCCTTGAAATCTGTGGAAGTCTTGTGAAATCTGCGGAATTCTTTGAAATCCTCTGAAATCCCATAAAATCTTTCGAAATCTTACAATATTCATTAAAATCTTCAACCAAACCACATTAATTTAGAACCAAACAGTTCCATTTTTAATCAGAAAAGGCGAACTTTTAACAAAATACTTTATTCTTCAAGTAGCAAATATCAAGTTTCAATCAAAAATAACAATGATTTTTTAAAGATGACTGAAAAATGATTATTTTTTAACCTGGAAGATTCATTTTTTTTAAATACAATAGTTAAATTTTCAACCAAGGAGATGAATCTTTGAAAAATATGATCTTTCTGACAAACTAATTCAACTTTCAACTAAAAAGATGAATTTTTCAGCAAGAAGATTAATTTCCTTTTAAAATACATAGATTTTCAACAAAATTCATCAGTTTTCGATAAAACTGTTAAATTTTAAAGCCAAAAAGACGAACCATCTACAAACTGTTTGAATTTTTAACCCAAAAAAGTGACTTTTTAACAAAAAATTTAATTTTGTACCAAAAAGTTAAATTTTCATCAAAATAGTTTAATTTTTTACAAATCATTTCATCTCCAACCGAATATATTATTTTTCTACTAATTAGTTTATTGTTCTATTAAACCAGATTAGTTTCGAACCAAACAGTGGCATTTTTAACGAAAAAGAGTCAATTGTGAATCAAGAAGGTCAAACTTGGAAGGTCAATTTTATAAAAATGGAATATTTAAATTTTCAACAAACGAGATGAATCTGAAATAATATGTATTCCTAAATAATTAGCTCAACTTCCAACCAAGTAGTTAAATTTTCAACTAAAATTGTGAATCTTAAGAAAAGAAACAGAAATTTTTAACAATACAGTTCAACTTTCAAACAAGAAGTTGAATTTTTAATTTAAAAAACATTAATTCTCAACAGCAAATATAATATAATAGATGAATTTATAATTTAAATTTAATATTTGATATTTCAACCAAAAAAGATAAACAGATTATTTTTTGAACAAACACAACGAAAAAGGATCCAATTTATAGCAAAAGAGAGGTATTTCCATACAAAAAAAGGCAAATTCTATAGAAAACAGTTGAATTTTAAATCAGAAAATACGATTTTCTTAACAAAAAATTAATTTTTAACAAAAACTTGAATTTTATACGAAAAAATTAGATTTTTTGACCTGAAGGGACAAATTTTCAACAAAACATTTAACTTGAAAATCAAAAAGACGAATTTCCAATAAAATATTTTTTAGACCGTTTTAACGTCTTTAATACCATCATAAATTTTTACATAAAAACAGCATTTCATCATTTTACGTGCGGTGCTAAACAGTGGAAACGGGTCTCTGTGAAAACAGTTTTTAAACTCTAGTTTTTCAGTATTCATGTGCGAATCGTATTTTTTAACGAGTGATTGGTCGCTATCAACCAGGAAGGAGGTACATGAAAACTATTTAAACGTTTTTTTTTCAGAGTTCGTCGCTGAAAATGGATGTGCTTGGTCGTGGATGAGATCCATTTTTGATTCTACGCATTTACACAACTAAGATTTCCTTAATTTATACCAAAAGCGCCTCAAAACTTTAAATTTAAAATCTGCAAACCCACAGCTTTTAAATAAAAAAATTTTAATTCACAATTGGGGCTTTCGGCTATTTAATCTACTTTCCTCGAACAGTATTTACATATTTACAATATATCGTATGATAAAATATACGTAGTGGCCATCTAAAGCTAAGTATTTGTGAGATTATCGCGAAGAGTTTACACAGTCTAGATTTTTTTAAGGCTCCGTTGGATCACGGACATTGTCTAAATAATGCATTTTAATTATTTAATGATAAGAAAAGTTTTAAGGCTAATTCTTTTCTGAATTTCGCGTCTCCGATTTAAAAGAGACGAAAATTGCAGATTTTGCGGATGCAATTGTTGCCTTCAAGTTCTACGATTCACGAACTCTTTTACAGATTCTAATTCTTCATTGAAGATCGCTTTTTACTATTCCAATGTTTGGAAGACCATCTCAATAAAATTGCAGTAAGCTATAACCAGGGTGTCTACTCAAATCCTGGAAAAAAATTCTCTAACAATTGCACGTTTTTTCCAGGTATAATTTTGGCAGAAAACATGATAAATAATGTTTTGTTAGTTTCTATAAATTCAATTATTATTAGAAAATGTTAACAAATATTGTAGCACGATAGGTTAATTAAGTAAGTAAATAATACTAAAAAAATAATTAATTTCTTCAATTTGTGTCTAAGGTCTCTGAATTTGAAAAATAGTTCAGACAAATTTTTATTTTATCTACTTATACTTAAAATGCAGTGCATATTCAGTTAAAATAATGTGGTTACTGTATTAAATTCAATTTAAACCGCTTAGAATTTCTATCTTTTCAAGCAGAAATCTGCATTTTCAAATATTTAGATGAATTTTTAACTAAAAATATTATTTTGCCACACAAAAAAAAAACAGATTTATTTTGAAAATCAAATTTAAATTAGCTTTTAATCAAGTAGTTTTATTTTTAACTGAAAAAATTAATATATTACTAAAATGATCGATATTTAATTGCAATATTTGAACTTTTAGACAAAAAATGGATTTTTAAACAACATGTTTAATTTTTAAACAGGAAGATTAATTTTCTACCAAGAAAGGCGAGTTTTCGAAACAAATATATAAATTTTTAACAAAAAAAGATCAATTTTCAACTAAACAAGACTAATTTTTAACCAAAAATTGTAATTTTCAACTAAACTAATGAATTTCCAACTAAAATTATGAATCACCTGGAATAGATGAATTTGAAACCAAAAACATGAATTTTCAACCAAAGTGATGAGTTTTTAACTATAATAATTAAATTTCCAACAAAAAGGTTAATTTTTAGCCCAGAAGTTTTAATTTATACTAAGAAAGTCAACATTTTAAACTAAAAAAAATTATTCTTCAACTAACATTGGAATAAACATATTTTCAGTCAAAAATTAGTTTTCAACAAAACAGTTAAAGTCGCAACTGGAATAGTCAAACTTTCAGTGAAAAAAAATTTTCAGCCAAAGAAAAAACGAATTTTCAACAAAATAGCTTATTTTTCAACCAAGCAAATGAACTTTTAACTAAAATCGATCAATTTTCAACTGAAAACGGAATAGTTCAACTTTCAGTTAAAAAAAGGTTTTAAAACAAAAGAACGTGTTATTCAATTTAATATTGCAATTTAGGAAAAAATGAAGTACGCTCCCTAAAAATTTTTCTGATTTTTCGATGTTTACTAGGTAGGGTAGACACCCTGTATAACAATAGAAATATTATGAAAAGTAGCAATCGAAAAAAATTCGGTGTGGTGGCCCCCATGTTAGAAACGGGTGCTTTCACACAAAAAGCGTTTCGATAAATAATAATACAACACCCTTAAAATGCCATAGATCTTTCGGTTAAGACCGGCTCAACCTTGATAATTTCTTTACGTAATTCGTAAAGCTACCTAAATAGTATTACAATAGAAAATTCTTTAAGTAACTAATAAATGCAGTGTATATAATTCGTGGAGTGTAAAATATCACGTGGTGCTTGATCGAAAGGACGGTTTGCTCTTGACTTTCCGAAAGATTCGGAAAATTTTGAGCCGGTCCTCTGTATTATTTGAAAAAATCAGTGCTCTCGGCAAATTAATTTTCATCACAAAGAGAAGTGGTTAGATTGCAGGGCTCGGATCGTGTGACTTTTTCAACTTTTTGAAGAAAAATACGACTAATCGACTGTTTTCACTTTTCTCAGAAGTTCGCTATATTTAGTTAAAATTTTAATCACAATGAACATTTCTTAATTGACATTCAAAAATAGAAAAAATGGTTTTATCTTAATTGACGACATTAAAAATTCAATAATTTCACATTAAAGCTTTATAATTTGAAAAAATTTAATTAATAGAGTTTGAAATGTCATAAATTATAATTGCGTGAATCTGTATTCAAAGTTCGAGTAACGATTAATTTCAATTTTGATGGAAATTCATCTCTTTTGGTTGAAATTCTAACTATTAGGTTGTAAATGTAACTGTTTAAATAAAAATTCATTTATTTGCTTAAAAATGTATCTTTCTGGTTTGAAAACTATCTATTTATTTAAAGTTCATTTTTTTGATGATGATAAATCAACTGACTGCCGAAAAATATATCTTTGTTGGTTTAAAATTTAATGATTTTGTTTAGAAATAATATTTGTTCGAAAATTTACATGTTTTTTTAACATTGATTTATTTTGTTGCACAATAAATTCGTCTTTATGGATTAAAAAATCATCTTTAATGGTTCAAAGTTAATCATTTTCGTGAAAAATTAAATTATTTTTTAAGAAACTTACTTATTTTGTTGTAAATGCAAATCCTTGAGTGAACATTAAAACATTTGGTTAAAAATGCGAATAGTCTAGCTTTTAGTAAAAAATAATTCATTTTTAACCCAAAAGTATGAAAGAGTTGAATTTAACCAACAAAAACGATTTTTCAACAAGACTTGAATTCTTTACTAAAAAAGATTCATTTTCAACAACAACAAAATTTCAACAAAGTACATAAAATTTTAAGCAGATAGTTAAATTTTTAACCAAAAGGACGTAATTTTCTTCCAAAAAATACCAAAATTCAACTATTTTTGATTAAAAATCAATTTCAATATTTGAAAATTTGACCATTTGGTTGAAAATTCATATTTGCAAATTGAAGATTCAATTATTTTGTTTAAAAGTGATATTTTTTGGTCGAAACTATAACTGTTTTTTTGAACATGCTTCTTTTATGCATTAGAAATTCGTATTTACGAATTAAAAATTCATCTTTTATGGTAGAAAAGTAATCATTCCTCTTAAAAATTTATCTATTTTGTTGAAAATATAATTATTTTGATTGACATTCAACTCTTTAGTTGAATATTTAACTGTTATGTTCAAAATCCCAATAGTTAAATTTCTAATTAAAAATCAGATTTTAAACTACAAAGATGAATTTTCAACAGAAAATTTAATAGTTGATATTTCATTCAAAAAAGATTTTCATTTAAAAATCTAAAAGAGGTGAATTTAACAAAAAAATACGAATTTTCAACAAGAGACTATAGAATCTTTAACCAAAACAAGGTAATTTACAACGTAAAATTTGTATTGTCAAATAATTTACTTAAAAAAGGCGAATTTTTAACAAAATGCATAAATGTTCAACAAAATAGTTACATTTTCATGAAAAAGTTTCAATTTTCTACCAACAACGACAAAATTTCGACTATTTCTGATTAGAGTTTAATCTCATTGTTTAAAAATTGTAACATTTTGTTGAAAATTCATCATTGTTAGTTGAACATCCAATTATTTTGTTCAAAAGTGATCTTCTTTAGTGAAAAATTCAACTTTTGTTTTAAACGTTCCCCTTTTAGGATAATAAATTCGTCTTACATTTGATTAAATTTTCACATCAAATAAATAATAATTTTCAAACAAAAGAGAAACCATTTTTCAACAAAAACTTCCTTTTCATAAAAAAAATTTTTTAATCAAATAGCTGGTATTTCAAACAAGAAAATACATTTTTAATTAAAATGAATCTTTAACGAAAAAAATTAATTTTCAACAAAAGAGTTCAACTTTCAACCAAGTAATTTTATTTTCAACCGAAAAGATAAATTTTCAACTAAAATGATAAATATTTAACTGGAATACTTGAGTTTTTTAACCGAAAAGAAGAATTTTGAAACAAGAAGTTTAACTTGCAAAGAAAAATACCATTTTTTATTGAAGAAATCAATTTTTAAACCAATATGTAGATTTTCATTGAATTAGTTGAATTTTCAATTAAAAAAGACAAATTTGCATCCAAATTGTTGAAGGAAATCATTTTCAACCAAGCTGATGCATTTTCAACTAAAGTGAAGAATCTCTAACTAGAATAATTTAATTTTATATCTTCCCAAAAGATGAATGTTTAATCATAAAGATTAATTTTCTACAAAAAAATGACGAATTTTCTACAAGGTACATAAATTTTCAAACAAATTGCTTAATTTTTAAATAAAAATATATCAATGTTTAACCAATAGTTGAGTTTTTATCCAAAAAGGGTAAATTTTAGTCAAAAATAAAATATTTGAATTATCCGTTCAAAATATAATTTTTCATGAAAACGGATTTGCAGCAAAATTCTTAAATTTTCTACTGGAAAAGTTAGATTTCTAGTAAAAAAAATGTTGCTCAGCAAAGTTGTTATATTTTCAAGAAGAGATGGATCTTCAAACAAAAAAAAAGTTAATTGTTAACAAAAGTTCTAGAAATCTTTTTTCTAAATTTACCAAAATTATGAAAATAAAGAAAACTTAAATGCTATTGCGATCAGAAGTAAATTCTCGGCTTTTATAAATAAATTCCCGGTTTTCCGATCAAGTCGCAACCCTGGCTCAGTTTTATTACCTTTAAAGATTTGATGCGAATTTTTGTGGATTTTGTAAAGCCTTAATTCGAGCCGTGCCCCGAATTGAGATTGATATTATGCATGAAATACTGCCTTTAATACTTAAAAGTAACTAAATTGTATTCCTTGATATGTAAAGTGCAGCCAACGTACAAATCACTAACCATGTTTTCGATTCGAGCAAGCATCCTTAAAATTCGTCGTGTTAAAAGGAACAAAATAATCATCGTGCAAAAGCCTGATAATCGCTTCAATTGGACACAATTTCGTTTCCCTTTTCGTTCGTTCATTTTCCTCATTTCTTTCAACGTAACTGGCACTGTAGAAATTTGCGTTTTTGCAAAAGCGGATCTTCTGAGTTAAGTCCTTTCCGTTAACGACCACGCGGAAATAAAAGTCGCTCGCGAGGTGGTTTTCGTTTTTCGGATTAATTTTGTAGACCTCGATGATAAACCTGGACGCATAATGAGGCAAAAGCGCTTGATCAGCGAAGATGCCCAAGGCAGTGGACAAGTATTCGAGAGTCCGGTCGTGGCCCGAATATAAAACTATCTTTGGTTTATTTTCGGACATAATTCGCAACATGTGATTAACGATATTGCGAACAAGTCCGTAGGCTCTAAGGAGGCCATGCTTTCGACGAGACTGACTCTTGCCATGCTGACGAGCCTCCCATTCTGTGTATGCGAAAATCCCGGTTACGTGGTCCGCTTTCACGCAAAGCCTCTGGGATTCAAAATCCATACAAGGAAGTGGAGCGTTGTGGCAGACGTAGGTCAGAAGGGCATCGACGAGGGTGTTTGGATTTGTTGTCTGTTCTGGCATTTCTAGAACAATGCTCGAGGCTTGTTTGATTAAATCTGCGACTGCTGGGTGAGACTTTAGATGGTTCGATATTTCCTGGAAAAAAAGAGAAGTACAATAGGGTCATACACTTTTTTTCTTCGAGTTTCTATTTAAAAAAGAAAAATGTGGGAACATTTCAAATTCCTATCTCTTTCGTGTCCATTCCGCGATCTTGATGTGACGTAGCACGCCTTTAAAGTCTTGTACATTCACAAAGATTTCACAAATACTTATATTATTTGCTAAAAATTATAGAAAGATTTCTAAGACTGAACAACGATTTCAATACTTTTAAAAATATTACGCAATATTTCAAATATTTCGCAACGACTTTTAAAGAATTCACAAAGATTTCACAAAGACTTTGCAAATTATTTTACAAAGGTTCCATAAAGATTTCAATGATTTTTCAAATGTTTTAAATATTTCTCTTAGGCTTCAGAGAAATTTAAAAGATTTCATAAAAATTCTTCTATTACTCTACAAAGATTTCAAAGATGTCAGATAGATTTAAAAGATTTCACGAAGACTTCAATCATTTCTCAAATATTTTAGAAATATTAGAATTAATTAATATTAAATATTAGAATTTTCTAAAGATTTGAAAAATATTTGACAAAGATTTACATAATTTCACAAGTATTAACAATTAGGCTCAAATATTTTGCGAAGATTTCGCAAGATTTATCAAAGATTTGACAAAATTGGATGGATTTGCCGAAGATTTCATAAAGGTTTCACAAACATTTCAAAGATTGACCAAAGATTTAAATGATTTCCTTTTGATTTAACAAATATATCAAAGAATTTGGATAGATTAAAAAGACTTCACAAAGACATCAATCATTTTTCAAATATTCCACGAATATTTCAATAGTTTCACAAATATTGTCTAATGCTTCAAAATTATTTCAAATATTTTGCAAAATTTTTTTTAAATTCCCAAAGATTTCACGAAGTTGTCAATGATTTCTCGAAAACTTCATAAAGATTTCACAAATACTTCAAATATTTTGTAAAGATTCCGGATCGATTAAAAAGACTTCACAAATACTGCTATTTTATTTTACAAAGACTTCTATTATTTCATACAGATTTCAGATAGATTTCAATCATTGAACAACAATTTCCAATATTTCACAGAGTTTTCAGATAAATGTCGAAGACTGCACAGGTTTCAATAATTTCCGAAAGATTTCAAAGATTTCGGGTAGAGTTAAAAGAGTTCACAAGGACTTTAACAATGATTTCCCAAATATTTCGAGAATTTCACAAATTTTACCAAATATATCAAAAATATTTCAAATATGAACTGATTTAAGAAAAATTAAAAATATTTTATTTCAATGATTTTCTGAAGATTTAAAAAGTGTCAAATAATCTGGAATGAAATTATAATGAATTGAAAACAATTTGCAAATTTGAAAAAACATAATTGAATTCAGTAACTCTGAAAGGAGCTTCGGAATTAGAAAGAATTTGATAAAATGTCTCAGAAATCAAGGCGAGGTGTAACGAATTTAGGATCAATAAAATTAACTTTTAAAAATTAAAAAAAAAATCATTCAATTAAATCGACATAAGGAAATTTAAAAGAGTTTAAGTAAATTGAAAAAAATGAAGAAAATTTCGAAGAATTTAAAGGAATTCAAGACGAATTGCAACAACACTTTTTTATCCCTTTAAATCATTAAAACCCTACTAATTTCTAACACAATAAGTGACAAATAGTACAAAACAATTCAAGTTTGATTTTAAAAAATTCAAACGAATTGGAATAAGTTTAAGAATTGAAAAAACTAGATTGATTACAATCAATTTTGTGTGAATTTAGAGAAATTTGAAGAAAATGAGAAAAAATAGATTCATAACAAAATCAAGTTGAATTTAAGAAGCAAGCTAGTAAATTGAAAAAAATTTAAAAATACGAAAAAATTAATTTAATTGACTGCATTTAGAAAAATTCAAAAGAATGTAAAGAATTTATGATAAATTAATACGAGTTTAGGGCGAATATCACATGAATTGCAAGAATATTTGATAATCTCTTTAAAACTTAGAAACCCTACGAAATCACTCACTTCTTTTGAATAAATTCTTTGAAATCCATATCTTATAAAGTCTCTTGAAACTTTGTAAAGCTTTCGAAAATTCCTAGGAATCTTTTAAAATACCCTAAAATATTTCAAATTATTTCAAATCCCATTTAATTACGCAAATCAATTAAAAACTTATTCGTGACCTTTTGAAATAGCCTAAAATGTTTCAAATTCTGTAAAATCTTTTGAAATTTTTTTAAGCTCTTGAAAATGCCCAGGAATTTGGAAAAAACCCCCTTGAGATGTTTGAAATCTTTTCATCATTTTATCAATTGATCATCAGGATCAAATCAATAAAAGCTTTTAAAAAGTAAAAAAAAATACATTGAATTAAGTAAAATTAGAAGACTTCAAGTAATTTAACCAAAAATGTTTTTTAAATTTAAAAAGAATTCGAGATAAATTAGTAAGAGTTCAAAGCGAATTGCAGACGAATGTAAAAACCCTCAAAATCTTCGCAACCCTATGAAATACCTCACTTCCTCTGAATAAATTCTTTAAAAAACCATTGAAATATTGTTAAATCCCGTGAAATTCTACAATATCTGGCGATATTTCCTTAAATCCTGGAAAATTTATTAAAATTAATTTAAAAAGTCACGTCACGTATTTCAAGCCATTTTCGGTTGATATTTTGTTACCTTTCATTAAATTATTAAATAAACAAAATTAAGTTTTAATTTTAGATCTAAATTATTTAGGAGTCAAGGTTTCTGAAAAGCTTCACTATAAGGCAAAAAAGTGGCCTGGTGGTTTCGTTTTTTTTTTTTTTTTAGAGGCTAATATTATATTTTTGGTTCATAAATTATCTCCAAATGCTAAAAGATCATTTTTTCATTTAAAGGTTCATCTCTTAGGTTGAAAATTTCACTATTTAGATGAAAATTCGTTTCATATTTCGTTGAAAATAAAGGTTTTAAATTGGCAATTAACCTGTTTCCTTTTTTTACATGTATCTTTTTCAGTTAAAAATTGAACTATTTGGTTAAAATCTATCTTTTTTAGTTGTATGTTCAAGTTTTTGGTTAAAAATGCAATTGTTTGTTTGAAATATCAATTAATACATGCTTTGTTCAGAATTCATGTTTTTTTTTTAGTTTAAAAGTCGGTTTAAGAATGAACAATTATAGTTGAACATTCAAAGATTTTATCCCAAATGAACTTTTGTGTTAAAAATTCTATGATTTTGTAGAAAATTAATATTTTTGGCAGCTAATTCTTCTTTTTGGTATTAAATTTAAGTAATTTTTGGTTAAAAATTCAAAAAATCTGTTTAAAATTCATTTTTTTTAAATTAATATTCTGAAAATTTAAGCATTTCATGTTTGGTTAAAACTTTATCCTGTATATTATGTAAATTTCTTATTAAAACATTAATTTTGTTGTGGAAAATTCAGCTTTTTGGTTGAAAATTTAAAACTTTTCTTGAAAATTCTTTTTTTTTCATTAGAGAGTTCGTTTGGTAGAAAATTAATAGATTTGGTTCAAAAGTCCTCTCTGTAGGCAAAGAATTATTATTGTTTGTTGAAAGTTCTAATTTTTGCTTGACAATTCAATTATTTTGTTAAAAATTCATCTTTTCCGATTTAAAAGTCTACTGTTTTATAAGACGTTCGACTTCTTAGTTTAAAAACTTCACTGTTTTGTTTAAAATTCAACTTTAATGGTAGAAGTCATATTTCTTAGTTCAAAATGAACTTTTTTGATGAAAATTCAACTTTCTTCTAAAAAATGTGTCTTTGTTATGAAAATTCAAATTTTTGATTAAATTTTACCATTTTTTTGTTTGAAAATTTGACCATTTGATTGAAAATGCATCTTTTTATGCTCAACATTCAACTATGTAGTTAGAATATTCGGTTGCAAATCCAACTATTTTGTTAAAAGTCTATTTTTTGCAATAGGATCTTCAAGGATTTTAAGGCTTTTTAATGAATTTTATGGACTTTCAAAAGATTGATATGGGTTTTCAAACATTTCCATTAATGATAAGGAATTTAAATAGTATTCTAGATATTTTTTAATTATTTAAAAATATGCCAAGGAATATCAAGAGAATAAAAAAATTTTAAGAGATTTCAAAGAGTTTTATAGTATTTTCTTGAGAATTTTTATTAATTTTCTTTCTTGTCAAATTCCATAAAGTACCTTAAAACTCTTTAAACTCGCTTGAAAATTTGCTAGTTCCTTGCAATTCTCTTGATTCTATTAAAATATTACCTGAAAAATGTTATCTAAAGGGGACAACTGAAAAATCCCGAAAAATAAAACTTCCGACTATTAAATTCTTCGAATAATAAAACTCTCGAGTTATAAAATTCCCGAATATTTCATAACATTATCAAATGGGAAAATTTAAAAATAACGAAAGTCCTGAATTATAAAATTCCCGAATTTAAAAATTCTCGAATAATAAAGTTCAGACAGAAAATTGCAGAATTATAAAAATATTCGAACTAAACAATTTCCGAATAGCAACAAATTTGTAATGGTTTAAATTCCGGAATCTTCCAATTCGGTAATATAAAATTGTCGGGAATTGTATGAATCAATAGTCCTATTATTCGAAAATTTTAATATTCGGGAGTTTCGTTTTTGGGATTATTCAGTTTCCCTATCTAAAATTAAAATAAACATTTTTTATAAAAAGAAAAACAATTTCAAACAAAGTTTTTTAGTCTTTTTTTTAGTTACCTTAGAATGTAATTTTAAGTACTTGTCAGCGGCAGTACAGGCGCAATCCGAATAACAGAATGCGTAGCTCTGGCTTTCCTTGAGGGAGATTTTAGCTAAATTCTGGAAGCCTTCGTTTTCCAAAAAAGCATAGAGAAGTGCGACAGCACTCTGGACTGTTCTTCGATAGCGCGTACTGAAAACGACGACATCTTTGGAAGTTAAGGTGCTGTTTGCCAAATTTAGTTTGTGGTAATACGAATTTCGAAGTACGAGGCCAATTTTGAGTAGTTGACCCACGCCTAAAGTCGTTAGCTGGCCAAGTTTGCAGTCTCTGGAACTGGACGGAAGCATTGGGAAACCATGAAAAGGTCCCAGAAATTGAGCCCATGCCGTTCGAGAATAAAGTGTTGTATTTTGTAGAAAATTTTGATAATTTTCGTACACAGTGTCTAGATCCGGATTTCCGGCAAAATCTCCGGCACAATTTACGGTACTTATATTTCGCACGTGAGCCAATGGTCCTCTGTCTCCGTGTCGAGTCAAGATTATTATTCCTCCCAGGGTCAAATTTCCATCCACTTTTCCTAGAACAAAAAGGAAATTCTTTCATATAAAATTAATGTAAATACCGCATTGAATGCAATATGAAACACTTTAAATTCTTAAGATTTCATCTCGAAATATATTACATTGAATATTAAAAAAGAAGCAGATTAATTTTCTAACAAAAAATACAAATTTTAAACAAAATGCATGAACTTTCTATCCAATACACCATCCAGAATATTGCGCAATATACTCGACTGAGTACTCGCGCACTTCAGCCCTTCCGAGGCTGAGGGACTGCGTGGACCAGCAGCTTTAGAAATTTATAATCCGCTGGCGGTTAAACCAAAAGTTTGGTGCAGTTTAATTTTCAACTTATAAAGGATGCATTTCTTACCAAAAATGGAATAGTAAAATTTTCAGATTAAAAAATTATTTCTGATTATAAAAAAGCAACAATTTCCAGCAAAGAAGCTAAATGTTAAACCAGAGCTGAATCTTATAAAAAATGATTTTTAACAAACTAGTAAAACTTTAAATCAAGTAGTTCAATTGTCAAATACTTTAATTTGTAACCAAAAATGATTAATTTTCCAGTAAAAAATATTTATTTTCTACCAAAAATAACGAATTTTTAACTAAATACATACATTTCCAACAAAATTGTTAATTTTAAAGCCAAAATGCTAAAGTAATTTTATTTTTAACAAAATAATTAAATTTAAACCAAACAGTTGCATTTTTAACCAAAAAATATGAATTTTCAACAAACCAGATAACTTTTTGACCAAAAAGGCGAATTTTTAACAAAGTATATGAATCTTTAACTAGAAAAGATCAATTTTTGAACAAAAAATAAAATTATATTTTGAAAAAAAACATGAGAATTTTTTATCCTGGAAAATTAATTTTCTAAAATGGAATAGCTAAACTTCAACCAACTTGAATTTTCATCTAAAAAGATGAATTTGTATCCAAATGGTTACATTTTCAATCAATCAGATGAATTTTTTATCAAGAAGATTAATTCCCGACCAAAAAAGTAATAATTTTCAACACCATTTTTGAATTTTAAAGCCAAAAGGCGAATTATCTACACCCGGTTGAACTTTACACCCAAAAATATGATTTTTTTTACAAAAAAGTTTATTTCAAACCGCATAATTTAATTTTCTACCAAATAGTTTATTTTTCTACCAAACCAGATTATTTGACGAAAAAGGACGAATATTTAAAAAAATGAATCTTCTACTAGAAAAGATCAAGTTTCAATAAAAAAATGAACTGATTGTTTGAGCTGATTTTGAAAAAGAATGATTTTCTAGCCTGGAGGATTAATCTTCTAAAAAATCAATACTTAAATTTTCAATCAAGGATGCATATTTTAAAAAAATATGAACTTTCTAACAAACTAGTTCAACTTTTAACCAAGAATTTTCAACTAAGAAATATGATCCTATGAAAATTAATTTCCTAAATAACAATTAAATTGTCTACACAGTTTATATTTTTTAAACAAAATTGTTTAATTTTAAAGCCAAAAAGATTAATTATCTACAAACCGGTTAAATTTTCAATAAAAATATTATATTTTAATAAAAACATTAATTTTCGACTAAAAAGTTGAATTGTTTACCAATAGTTTATTTTTTTAACAAACCAGATAAATTTAAAACCAGACACATGAATCGTCAAATAAAAATAAATTTTCAATAAAAAATACCAATTTTCAACAAAAAATGAAATAGTTACATTGTTAAATAAAAAAATAAATTCTCAATAAAAGAATTGAATTTGTACAAAATGTTTATACATTTTCAATCAAAAAGATGAATTTTTAACTGAAGTGATGAATCTTTATAAAGAAGTGATTCTTAACAAAATTATTCAACACAAAAGATAAGTTATTAACACGGAAGATTAATTTTTAAATATTTAAAATATCAACCAAAGAAATTAATCTTAAAAGTATATACATTTTTACAAACTAGTTCAACTTTCAACCAAGTAGACGATGATGAACTTTGAAAGAAATAGTTATTTTCATCCAAAAAGATGAATTTTTCAAGAAGAAGATTAATCTTCTACCAAAAAAAGACGATTAAATAAAATACATTAACTTTCCACAAAAATGTTGAATTTTAAAGAAAAAATATGATTTTTTTAAGCATACCAGATTAATTTAGAATTAAACAGCTGCATTTTTAATAATAAAGGTTGGATTTTCAACATCGAAGATTAATGTACGACCAAAACAGTTGAATTTTTAAATAAATACATGAACTTTCAACCAAAAAAGTTGAATTTTCAACTAAAAATGAAATAGTTACATTCTTAGTTAAAACAATTAATTTTCAACAAGAACAAAAATTAATTTGCAACAATAAAGTGACTTTTTCAACAAAAGAGATGAATTTGAAACTAAAATGATGAATCTTAAAAAAACGAATTTTTAAGAAAAGAGTTCAACCCAAGAAATGATTTTTTAACCCAAAAGATTAATTTTTTCAAACTGGAATAGTTTAAATTTCAACCAAGGACATGAATTTACAACAACAAAAAAGCATTTTTTACCAAGTAGTTAAACTTTCAACGAAGTAGCTAAATTACTTTTTAACAAAATAGTGATATATTCTGAAAAATAATAAAAATTTTTAACCAAATACTAGAATTTTTAGCCAAATGAGATGAATTGCGAATCAAAAATATAATAGTATACTTTTTAATCAAAAGCAGTTTATTTTTCTTGTTGGGTTCTGTCAACTAATAAAATAGAAAGATTATTAAAAATGCATTATCGGAAAACGTATTAAATGTTATCTCAATGCGTTAAAATTAAATTAAATTTAATGTTTATTTAAAATTTGATTCTTTAGTCTATAAACTATTAGAATTTCTATTTACTTAACGCTGGCTTCACAGCCTTTCCTCTTATTTTTTATTTTCTCAATTAAATACGAACTGAATTAATAGGAACCAATGAAAAAACCCAACTGTTTTTGGTTGAAAGTTCATTCTTCTCGGTTAAAATGTCTACTATTAAATATTTCCTCAATGATTAATTTTTTTAATTAAATATAATATTATTTAGATTAAAGCTGAATTATTTTGTTACCCTTTTTTCTTTTTGGCTTGAAAATTAAACAATTTGTTTAAAATTTGACTCTTTTGGTGACTTAACAAATTTGCTTTTTTTATTGAAAATTCAGCGGCATTTTTTTAAACATTTATCGTTTCGGTTTGAAAATGTATCTTTTTCCGTACAAATATATTTTTTGCTAAAATGCAACTGACTGGTAAACATTAATTTGTATTGGTTGAAAAATAAGTTTTTTGTTGAAAATTCAAATTTTCCTGTTGAAAAGTCTAATATTCAATTTTTTACTGAGACTTCATCATTTTTATTTTAGTATTTGGTTCAAAGTTGAATTATTCTGTTAAAAATTCATTTTTTTGGCTTGAAAATTAAACAATTTGATTACCATTTGTCCTTTTTGTTGAATGAAAAATTTGTTTTTTTTTATTGAAAATTCAGCGACATTTTTTTAAACATTTATCGTTTCGGTTTGAAAATGTATCTTTTTCTGCAAAAAAATATTTTTTTAGTTAAAATGCAACTGACTGGTAAAAATTATTCAGTTTCGGTTGAAAATTAATTTTTTTTTAAGAGAATTGACATTTTCCGCTTGAAAATGTTACTGTTTTAGAGAAAATTTTACTGTTTTAGAGAAAATTTATATTTATGGCTCGAAAATTAAACAGCTTGGTCGAGAATTTAACTATTTGGTTGGAATTTATTATATTTGGTTGAAAATTCGTATTTCTTAGTAGAAAAGAATTTTTCTTACTAAAAATTCAACTGTTTTGTTGTAAATGAATCTGTTTTAGTTAAAGATTTAAGTATTAAGGACTTTTTAAAAAGTACATTTGTTTGGTTGAAGATTCATAATTTTAGATGAAAATTCGTTTTTTCGAAATAATTTTTGAAAACTAAAAAAAGTTTGCTATTTGTTTGAAAATGCATGCATTTAATTCAAAATTCAACTTTTGTGGTAGAAGAACAATTTTTGGTTTAAAAATGCAACTGTATGGTTGAAAATTAACCTGTTTTAGTTGAGAGTTCAAGAATTTTGTTGAAAATTCATCTTTTATGTTTTTATTTAACTGTTTTTTATTCATTCAAACTTAAAAAAATTTGGTTTATATATTAAAAAATGAATTCTCAGCGAAAAAGTGTAATAGTTTATATTTTCAACCAAAAATATTTTATTTTTCAATCAAAAACAGTTAAATTAAACCACAAAATACGAATTTCCAACAAACTAGTTAAATCTTCAACAAAAGATGATTAATTTTCAAACTAAACATATAAATTTACAAATAAGGAAGATATCTAACTCAATGAAGAAAAAAAATGCATCTCTATAGTCGAATTTTCAAGCTAAAAAGACGAAATTTTTACAAAACAGTCGAGTTTTCTACAAGAAAATATAAATGTTTAATAAAAAATTTAATCCCTAACAAAATTGCAGAATTTAGAGTTAAAAAATGAGGGTTTCAATTCAAAAGGTTGAAGTCAACTAACACAGGCGAGTTTTAAATTAAATATTTGAATAACAGTTGCATTTTTAACCAGCCAAATTAAATTTTTATCAAGAAAGACGATTTTTTAACAAAATACATATTTTTTCTACCAAATAATTCAATTTTGAAGCAAAAAGAATTAATTTCCTACATATTAAAAAAATATTTCGCAAGAAAATCTATGAATTTTAAATAAAGTACTTGAATTTTTAAGTAAGCAAGATGAATTTTCGACGAAAAATCTAATAGTTAAATTTCCGGCTAAAAAAATTAATTTTTAATCAAAGTTCTTTACAAAACGGTTGCATTTCCGCCTGAAATACAAGTTTTTAACCGAACATATAATAGTTGATATATGAATGATAGAAGATGAATTATTAAAAAAAAAAGTGAAACCTCAACTAAAAAATATTAATTTTTAACCATGCAGTTGCATTTTTATAAACAAAACCATCTTTTACTAAATAAGAAGAATTGTTAATTGCTAATTTTAAAAATATTTAATTTTTATCGATTTCATGAACAAATATGTTAGCTTTGAAATTTTATTTAAATTCTGAATAGTTTATTTTAAAATTAATCAATTTTAAAACAGATAAAAATAATTATAATCAATTCGTCTGTAATTAAAAATATTTATAGGAAATAGTTAAAAAAGGGGAAATTTTCGCGAAATAAGGGGAAAAGGGGGAATTTGAAAGAAATTTGGAAAAAAGACTAAATCTTAAATTAGGTAGAGTTTGAGAATAATGCGAGATGTTTATTTTAAACCTGACTCGAGAACATCAATTTCATCATTTTGCAAAAATTAATTGTTGATACTGTAAAGATAATTTAATGAAGCTAAAAAAAGTTTTTACCTTCGCTTCCTTGGGTAATATCGCTGGGAGTATTACAGAATCGAAAGATTTTCTTGGTTTTTACATCAGGCTTCAGATTTCTAGGAAATTCTTTTATCGATAATTCGCTACTCGATGGTCTATTTTGCATCGAACTTTTCTCGTCCACACCAATATACTTATACATTCCTGAAAAAGAAATAATTTTTATTCACAATTGTTATTTTTTCAAGTTGATCCGAGAGGAATATTTAAAAATAAATTTGCCTCCACATTGTGATATTATTTTTTTAAGTAAGAATACAATATTTAATGGAATGAAATATATTTCTTATAGTCGTTGGTCTAATATTAGCCGCTTAATTCGATGAAACGTTGTGTTTAATTTTTTAATTGAGAATCTGCTTCAATTTAAAATTCCTCTCTTCTAATTATATTTCGCCCAAGAGGTGAGTTTATCAAATGAAAATTAAAAACATTTTCACCAGCTTGCACAAAGTTTAATACCACGGTTCCTGACCGAGGTATTTCATTGAATAAAAATTCCATACGAATTTTTTTCCTATGTATAATTCCATGCAATATCAAATATGAATAATACTTCTCGCCATCAAAAGAATATATAGATTCAAACTAGATAAACTATAAATTCAGAAAATTGTGCTGACTTCAATTGCAATAAATACAATTTTTCTAATGTTGATTCATCTGGATTCAAATATTTCGAAATAAAAAAGCTTTAAAGTTAAAGAACGCTCAAATTCGAAGCCGATCAAAATATAAAGCAAAGAGAATTTAAAAATTCAAAAAATTCTTGAAATATTAAAAATTTTAAAGTTTTAAAAATTATATTCTAAACTTGTAAACGTAAATATTTAAACCATTTTTTATTTCTTAACCTGAAAGCATTCCCACTTAAAAATCTTTTAATTTTCTAACAAATAATTAAATTTTTTAACAAAAAGATTAGATTTCTACTAAAAACGACGAATTCTCAACAAAAGAAATATTTTTTTTTATAAAATAGTACATTTTATAAAGCTAAAAAGATGAGATTTCTACAAAACAGTTGATTTTTAATAAAATAAATACATTTTTAACCAAACAGATAAACTCTCAACCAAGAAGATTTATTTTATACTAAAAAGACGAATTCTTAACAAAATACATAATTTATCAATTTTAAAAGAAATTGTTGCATTTTTTAACTAGGACGATTATATTTCTACCACAAAAGATTAATTTTCAACAAAATACTTACACTCCTATTCAATAGTTGAACATTAAACCAAGAAGATTGATTTTATACCAAAAAAGACGAATTCTCAAGAAATTACATCAGTTTTCAACCAATTCATTAGAATTTTAAATAAAAAGATCAATTTAAAAAAATCAAATAGTTACATTTTCATTAAAAACATATAATTGCCAATAAAAAGACGTACCTTCTAAACAAAATTAAATTTTTTACAAACTATTGCATTTCTTATACGAAACAGTAACAAATTTCAGCCGAAAAATATAAAGTTTTAACAGAAAAATGAATATTGAATCAAATAGTTTAATTTTCAATCACAAAAATTAGATTTTAACATAAAAATAAAGTTTCAACAAAATATATCAATTTTAACTAAATAGTTGAATTTTCAACCAAGAAGATTAATTTTCTACAAAAAAAATTGGGTACAAAACAGTTTTTTTTAAATCAAAAATATGGAATTTCAACAAAAAAGTTAATTTTTAACCAAATATTAAAATTTCCATCTTCAATCTTTACCCAAAAAATGAAGTTTCAACAAAGTAGTTAAATTTTCAACCAAAGATATGAATTTTATTTTTAAATTATAAATCTTTAATCTAAAAATATTTATTTTTAACAAAAACTTTAATAGTTGACATTCCAATAAAATAAAATTTTGATTTTAAATATGAAACAATTGAATTTAACAGAAAAAAAGCATTTTTAATAAAGTAGTCGAATCCTGAAATAAAACAGATTAATTTTAACCAAGGGGTTTAATTTTTTTCCAACAAAATTTGTTTTATATACCAGAAAAGACGAATTTTGAACGAATCGCATGAACTTTTTATCAAAAACTTGAATTTTTAACAAAAAACTAATTTTTAACAAAAAACTAATCTTTAACAAAAAAACTAATTTTCTATAAAAAAGACGAATTTTCAATCAAATATGAAAATTTTCAGTGTAAAAAGGATAGTTTCTGAACCACAAATAGAATAGTTAAATTTTTAATGCAAGAAAAATCAGTTACAATTTAGCAAAGTGAATTTAAAAAACTGAATCTTTAAGAAAGTAGTTCGCCTTTCAAGCAGGCAGATGAATTGGAACGCAAAAAGATGAATTTTCAACAAAAAATATAATAGTCGATATTTCAACTAAAAAAGATTTTAATTTTTAAAAAAAGTTACTTCAACTTATAGATGAATTTTCAACAAAGTAATTGAATTTTCAACTAAACCAGACTAATTTTTTAACCAAACAGTTGCATTTTTAACTAAAAAAATGTATTGTCTATCACATAAAGACGACTTTTCAACAAAATACGTAGTTTTTTAACCAAATTTTTTAACTTTTAACCAAGAAGATCAATTTTCTAACAAACGTCGAATTTTTAAACCAAATATTTTTGAATTTTCTAGTCCCTAAAAGAGCACTTTTTAACCACAAATGGAATAAATGGAATTCAATTAGGTAAACCTAATTTTTTCACAAAAAATCGAATTTTTGAGAAAGTAGCTCAATTTTCAACCAAAAAAAAATACATTTTTAACAAAAAATATCATTTTTTGATTCGAAAAAAGGATTTTAATTTAAAATAAAAAACAATTAAACTTAACCAAAAAATACGAATTTTAACAAAGTACTTGAATTCTCAACTAAAACAGCCTAATTTTCAACCATACACTTTTATTTGCCACAAAAAAATTATTTTTTTGCAAAAAACACAAATTTTCAACAAATAATATTCACTTTCTACAAAAATAGGCGAATCTTCAACAAATTACACACATTTTCAATCAAATAGTTGAATTTTAAAACTAAAACGATCAAATTCTAACCAAAAATGGAAGTTAAATTTTTGTTAACAAAATTAATATTTAATAAAAAAAATAATCTTCTACAAAGGTAGTTGAATTCTCTACCAAAATATTGAATTTTCCAAACAAAAACAAGAACTTCCTATACAAAATAGTTTAATTTAAAAACCAAAAATATGCAGTTTTAACGAAAAATATTAATTTTCAATCAAATATTTAAATTTTAAATAAAAAAAATAGATTTTAGTTCAAAGAAATCTTTAACAAAATATATAATTTTTCAATGAAATAGTTAAATTTTCAATTATTAAGGTTACTTTTCTACCGAAAAAGTCGAATTATCAAAAAAATATATAAATTTTTTAACCAAATGGTTAAATTTCTAAATTATAAAAATAAATTTTCAACCAAGATAGGAATAGTTTAATTTTCATTGTAAACAAAATCATTTTCTATTTAGAAAAGCGAATTTTATTCTTTAAAAAATTGAATTTTCTATCAAATACTTGATTTTCTTAATGACAAAGACGATTTTCTAAGTCAAAAGACGAATTTTCTACAAATCAGTTGAATTTTTAACCCGAAAATAAGGTATTCAAACAAAAAAGAATCTTAATAAAAGCTCTGCGAGTTTATTAAATACAATTAATAACATTTTTAATTTATTTGTTTACTATTGTAAAAATTGAATACAATAATTTAATCTTAACGGAGGAAATATAAAATTATTAATGCTATTGTTAAATCAATGCATGTACTAACAAAAACTATTGTTGAAATACGAAATTATTAGTTTGAAAGTAATGAGACGAAAGTAAACAGTTTTCAAATATCCCGCAATATGGATTTCCTCGAAGATTGTCGTCTGCTATAAGCCGCAAAGCGGAAATTTGTTTTGGCGCCTTGTCAAATTGTTGACAGTTCTATGTTCTATCGATCCGGGAAATTTAATTAATCACACCCATAAAAACGACTTAAATGACGAAAAAAATTGAAAAAATTAGATAAAGTACCTGCAACGAGAAGGAAAATCCAGACACTCAGG
Source organism: Druon quercuslanigerum (assembly GCA_010014905.2). Taxonomy (NCBI): domain Eukaryota; kingdom Metazoa; phylum Arthropoda; class Insecta; order Hymenoptera; family Cynipidae; genus Druon; species Druon quercuslanigerum. The sequence goes on from JAAAKG020182962.1 coordinate 24,535, forward strand.
ATGACATAGCAGTAGAATGCTCTGTGTTGGTAAGAGAGTCGAACCATTTCTGACAACATTTTGTCGATTTCTGTGTCGTTGGTTACGACAATTATCACTTTCTCGATCGCAAAGGTAACGATCGCGACGCAAGTGATAAGAATAATCGGGAAGAGATGGAAGGATCTTGGTCCAGTCTCGATTAGAGACGGATTGAAGCATCCTTCGCTCAGTCTATTTTTCACGTACCCGTCGCCCACTGCAGCGGCATGTCTCACCCGAATTTTAACTTTGATTATTTCCCGAATTTCACTTTATTATTATTACATCTGAGCAATTTTCCGAAGCCACATAAGGGCTATTCTCAGGAAGAAATCGACTTTTTGCCGAACGCGTACATTTACAACGCGTCGTGGAAACACAGAGCACTTACTAGGTTAACCAAGCGCAGGCGCCTTGTTATGCCACACTCCTTACAACCAGGGAGTCAAGTGTCAGTGTCAGGAACACTAATTAAAAGAATTTTATTTTTTATTTTCATGCTTATTTAATCAATATATTTTTCAACCCTCCATCCCCATCTCCTTCGTTGACAATCATAGTTTTGCTCCCCTCCCCTCACCTCCAAATAACGGGACAACTGAAAAATTCCGAAAAATAGAATTCCTGATGCTTTAAAATTTCTGAATTGGAAACTTCCGAATTTAAACAATTCATTTTTTATAATGAATGTGTTTCATTATTAAAAATACAATGAACAGTTATTTTTATCGAGAAAAAATGGTTTGTAATGTTTCAAGTTTCTAGAATTATTGTGTGAATTTAAAATAACAATAATTGAAAAATGTTTTCATCTAGAAATATATTTTTTGCAATTATTGTTATTTTTAATTCAAGCAATGAAAATATATGTTTATTTAAAAAAAAATTATTATTATATTTTTAATAAATGAATATCATTCTTAGAACAAATTTTAATCATTTCAATTCAGGAATTATATAATTCGGAAATTTTCTAGTTCGAATATATCAACTGTAGGGGAGTTCAATATTTTTCGAATTCGATAATTATCACTCATGTTTTTTTTTCATGACCAATCATGTTGTTGCTACGATAAATTCAGTTACTCCACAACCATGATGGAGTTGTTATGGTTGTTCCGGTTTTTTGGATAAATTCATAACTAATTATTAT
>JAAAKG020182973.1:0-25705 GCA_010014905.2 Druon quercuslanigerum
TCAGCGCGCTTGGCGGGAACAGCGCCAGTGGCGTAACAGCGGTCATGGGCCCCCGAAAGAATTTTGTTTGTTTATTTCTGTTTGAATTAAAATAATGCTTGATGATGACGATATGTTTTTCATTTTCAATTCGCGCGATTGTAATTTTTCCTAAAGTTTTTTTTTTTGAACAAAATTGGTCTTTTTACCTCTCGCGATTTCGAACTAAACCAAATTTTTGCTATTCGGAAAAATTACAATCACGCGAATTGAAAATAAAAAACATGTCGCATCATCAAGGTTTGTTTCAATTCAAACATAAATAAACAAACCAAATTCTTTCGGGGGCCCACGACCGCTGTTACGCCACTGGCGCTGTCCCCGCCAAGCGCGCTGATTTTACAAAAGAAATATTGAATATCTCGCTTATTTTTGAGAATTTCGAAAAATGGCAAAGAACTTTTCTGGTCAAAATTTAAAAAGCAAATGTCCTGGTTTTTGGCGGTACGAGGTTTCTGGGACACCCTGTATATACAATGTAAATAATATATAATAATAAATAAATTAAATAATGAATTTTTAGAATTTAATTGAATTTAATTTAGTAGTCCAGCGATGGTTATTTAGAATTAAAAAAATATCATGGAGATCCTCCTAACAATTCTACTGAAATAATATAAATATTACATAACTTTTTATTTGGTTGGATAAAATTAAATTTCGAAATAATATTGTCGATGTTATTTAACGCAAAATAAGTATTTAATGCTGCAAATCTACTTTTTGCTTAAGAATTACATTTTAACGATAGTATCAAAGATTTCTTACTAATAATAGCCGTATTCTAAAGGTGAAGGTGATTTAGGTAATTATCTCCAATTTTAATGTTTTTGATACTTTTACGTGCAGACCCTTCGGACCTGTTTAGGTAAAAAATGACGGATGGTCTAAGAGGTTGTTAAATATTGTTATGGGGTAAGTAATATACCTTGGCCTTTTCTGAAGGTGATTTGGGTAATTACTTGAAATTTTAAATTTTTTATGACAATTTCGAGAATGATTTTCGTATCTGTCCAGATAAAAATTAGGGTTTATCTTAGGGGTTTTTGAATATTATTATGGGTTCGGAAATATACCTTGGGCTTTCTTGAAGGCGATTTCGGTGATTTTCTTAAATTTAAAATTTTGTTGAGACTTTTACGTCAAGATCCTTCTGAGTTGTTCAGATAATAAACCAGGGTTGATCTTAAGGGTTTTTGAATATTATTATGAAATCGGGAAAATTTTTTTGGATTTTCTAAAGGCGATTGCGGTAATTATCTTAAATTTTGAATCTTGTTGAAACTTTTTCGTGAATACCATTTGAATATGTTCAGATAAAAAATTAGAGGTGGTTTTAGGGTTTGTTGAATATTAATTTAGGGTTGTAAATATAGCTCAGGATTTTTTGGTGGTGATTTCGGTGAACGTGTTATTTAAATAAATAACACGAGAATTCCAGATCAATCTAGAAATTTTATAACCCCTTCCTTACACTACTCCCCTCCCTACCGAGTGAGTCACGCCTACCCCGAAAGGGAAACGGCTTAATAATGTAATAATCCTAACCTTTAAATTTTTTTGAGACTTTCATGTTAATAGCCTTCGGATCTGTTCAGATAAAAAATTAGGGAGGGAGGGGGAGGGGCATAGGTTTTTTTTCATAATTAACGTGATGATCTTAGCGTGATTTAAGTCATTAGCTTAAATTAACATTTTTTGAGAGTTTTTCGTGCATACACTTCGTAATTGTACAGATAAAAAAAAGGTGGTCTTAGGGTTAGGAATACAGCTTAGGATTTTCTGTAGGTGATTTCGGTGATAATCTTGAATTTTTTATTTTGTTGATACATTTACGTGAAGATCCTTGGGAGATATTCAGATAAAAAATCATGGGTGATCTTATGGGTTGTTGAATATTATTATGGGGTTGGGTATGTAACTTGGGGTTTTCTAAAAGTCATTTGACTGATTACCTCAAAGTTTTTTATTTTGTTGAGATTTTTATCTGAAAAACCTTCGGATCTCTTTACATAAAATATTAGGAATGGTTGTTGAATACTCTTTTAGGGCAGGCTATTCATACCTATTCACCCAAAAAATTAGGTATGGCCTTGGGGGTTTTTAAATATTATTATGGGGTTGGATATTATAACTGTGGTTTTTATAAAGGTAAGTTATATAATTATTTAAAATGTGTAAAGTTTTGCCCATACTTAGGAAAAGACACGTGCTTTTCATCAAACGGAGAAAAAACCAGCGTAAGTAGATTCGGGACAGTCAATCAGACCGATAAAATATTTTGAAATTTGCAACAAGGATTTTTTACGTTTTTTTTTACTTTATGGCATTTATGGAATGAAAGAAATGCAAAAAATTAAATACGTGTGGTGATTTTAGGGATGTTTGAGATTTTCAGGAATTCAGGATCACAGATTTTTTTTAAGTTTTCAGTCTATCAAAGGAATGAAGTAAATTTTGAGAAATTATTTGCTTGAGCGCATTTATAGAGTTTTAAGAATTTAGGTATCTCAAAGAATTGAACGCAATCAGAAATTTCGAAAAATCCAATTACTTTCGAAGATTAAAAGAATATCCTAGAAGTCTGAGTATTTCAGAGATTTCATAACATTTGAACGATTTAAGAAAAATAGGTCTGGAATTAAGTAAATTCCGCACTTTCAGGAAAGTTTTCAGGCAAGAGTTCAGAAAAATCAAGAAATACAAAAAGTTAGAGGACTGCAGGGTGTTTTACGAATTTATCGATTGCCCAGAAATTCAAAATATTTAAAGGTAGTTAAGAGACCTTAAAGGAATTCAATGTAAAATTAAAATGCCTTAGATAATAATAATACCTTGAACCAGGGAGTATTAAATGCTGAACCTATTTACTGTTTGCCACGTGTGTGTTATAAAAAAAGCTGCAATTAATGAAATACGTAACGAGATTTTCATTTGATTTTTTCTTGAAATTTAAAATTGCATAAGAAACAATTTTAATTTCGATAAGGTCAAAATGAAGCAACCACAAATATGGAGTTTTTTTAATGCTAGTGTTACACTTAAAAAAATGTAATTAATGAAATACGTAATATTTTATATTCCAACTTAGATTTATATTATTTCATGTATACTTGCCCCATAAATGTAGAAAAACCACAATTGTAAGAAACAGATTCCTGATAAGGATTTTCATTCTTGTATGTAGACTTTGTGAACGTAACTGAGAAACTTGGAACCGAACCACTGCAATATGTACTTATCACTATCGGTTATTACTTCTCCCAAAATCTAAAAAAAAATATGAAAACGTCCAATGCGTTAACACTTTGTGGAAGAAGCATTACGATATCTTTCAAACGAGAACAAACATTTAAGATCACGAATGTCATTTATTAGACCTTGTATAAACTGCTCTTACAATAATGTAATAAGTCGGCTCATATCTCAAGTTAAAATATTATGAGTACAATCAACCTTATATATTCTTAGACTTTCAAATGTTTTTCAAACTGAATAATTCATTAAAGTTATATTTCTTTTAGAAGGATGATTGAAAGACCAGCTGTTCTTTTGCTTAAATTGTCGGCGAGATAAATTTAATAAATAAATTTACAAAAAGTCAAAAAGTAGTTTATGATAAATATTAAACGAAAAGCAATAGTTTTTTAACGAAATAATTAAATTTTAAACTAAAATGACCAATCTTTAACAATGAAAAGGCTGGTTTACAAAATTGTATACTTTGCTTCAAAGCAGATGAATTTTTAACTAACAGATCAATTCTCAACAAAAAAGTTAATCAATGATATTTCAGCTAAACGAAATCAGAATTTTAAATAGAAGAAAACTGTTTAAGTCACTTTAAAAAACAGACTTTTAAAGAAAATTTAAGAAGATTTTAAAAGACATCAAACTATTTTCTAAAATTTAAAAGAAGAGCGTAGAAAGCAAAATGTTTCAATTTGATAAGATTCTAATCGGCTTTAAACTTAATTTTTTAGAAATTTAGATATTTAAAGATTTCAAAAATAATCTTTAGAAGCTTTAAAGGAATTCATGCTATTATAAGATGTACTCACAATTTCAGGGTTTTTAAGAGAATATTTCTTTTATTACGAAATTTTTCTCATCTATTATTTAGATTAGCTAATTTTAAAAACAAGAGAATTTTCCTTTTAAGATGTCGGAAATGTGGTATTTCCCCACCACACTTAGAAAATCAAAATATGTTTAATAATTTCAGATTTTATGATCCATTCAACAAAATCAAAATTGATAGAATTTCTAAATCAGTCAAAATTAAAATCTTAAATACTGAAATAAGAGATACACATTGTGAAATATTTGATATTAATTAAAACTTTTCTTGAATCATAAAACACATTTAACTAATAAATTTAACAATTTCAAATAAAAAAAAGTTTCGGGACAAAAAGTAAAATGTGAGACTCCTAACTCTTGGTTTAAAAATTCAACTTACTATTACATACCTAAATAAGTAATACAAATAGTTTCCTTTGGACCAGGTATTGCATACAATTCTTTTCATAAAAAACAATTTCCTTCACATGATATCATAGCTTCTATAGAATTTAGAATATGGAACCTACCTTTAGATAAACAGAATGAACTAAGAGTGCAATTCTCTCAAACGATTCCCAATTTCCTAAATTCTTCTTTCTTGAATAAACAAGAAGCGGATAAAGGAAATACTACAATTGCAGTTAAAAAGTCTGAATACATAGAAAAAATGATGTCACTTTTATCAGACCCATCCAAATTCAGAGAAGTAAATTTCGAATATACTGCTACCTCTGAAAAATCCAACAATATTTTAATAAGCAGAAGGGACCGCCAAGCATATATTTCTTCAAAAGAAGCTAAAGAACTCAAAGCAAATGCTACTGTTATTCCAAGAGCATATGGATTACCGAAAATTCATGAACCTGGAAATCCTCTTAGATTAATTGTATCCACTATAAACAGCCCTACCTCTAAATTAGCTAAATACCTTTCTAACATTTTAAAAGTTATCACCGAAAAATCAGAATTTCTTGTTAAAGACAGTTGGAAATTTGTAAATGATATAAACTCTTTTAAAGTTCCTAATCAACATTTTTATGTTTCTCTAGATGTGGTAAATTTATTTCCATCTATCCCAATTAATTTAGCTCTACAATGTATCAAAAACAAATGGAATGAAATTGCTCTTCACACTATCATTCCAAGAGATGAATTCTTAAATACTGTTGAGATTTGCTTAAGATTCATATACTTTAAATTTAATAATAAAAATTTTAAACAAATAAAAGGAGTATTCATGGGTTCTTGCTAATTAGTATCATAAAAAGACTTGGTCTGGTAGATACTTACATTTTTTATCTTAACATCCTTGGTCACAAAAGAAAGGAATGATTTTTGGTCTCATAGATAGAGCGATTAAACTACCCTCATATAATTTCAGACCACAAAAAATTAAATTATTACACAAAATTTTAATCGATAACGGCTACCCCTTAAATAGCATTAATAGATTAATTAAAATTAGGGTCAACAACATTAACAATCAATATCAAAAAAATGAATCTCACAATTCCAAAAGTTTTACTGTAGTTCCATATTTATCTGGTATAACTGATAAAATTGCTTCTATTTCACGCCAAAATGACATTAGAGTCATTTTTAAACCAATAAAATTAAATTCACTTTTTAAATTTTATTGGAAACATGAGTTTCCAATAAAATTTAAAAAGTCCGAACAGCAATGATAATTTACTAATGTTGATAAGTTGCACCTTCTCCACTATTATTATATGAATAATGATAATTGACTGCACTCTAATGTGTTTTAAAAACTTAACTGTCACTTTGTATGTCTTCTCACTACAATGTATCTCAAGTAAAAATCTTTTTTCTCTTATAATTTTAAATTTTATTTTTAACTTTTTCCATCAAATACATGCTTCGATATTGAGTTACTTTCGCTGTGAATATTTATATATTAATCTGGTTTAATTCTTTTTGTTTTGAACGGAAAAAACCTTTTATACGTGTTTTATTTTTACTTTGATTTATGAAAGTTGTTTTTTATGATAAAGGTTTTCTTTAACAGGCTTGATAAGGGACTGTACTGAGTCCGAAACGTCGTTAGTTTGAAATTTCAAACTTTTGTTTTCATTCTTAAACCTTCTAAACCGGAAACTATGTATAAAAAAAGCCAAAAAGTTATTAACATGACCTCATACGCTTTCTTAACATACGTATATGAAAACTCTAGAATAACTTTAATGCCTTAGCATACTTATGTCAATATTACAAAATGTAGCTTTTAAAATTTTATTTTAATTTTGAATAATTGTCAAATAAATTTAACCAAATTTATTTTGTGAGGAAATGCCCCATGATTTTAAAAGGAGAAAACAATTCTGAAGGTTAGTCTTAATACAGTTTCTTAATAAATTACAAACACACTTTCAGAATGATTTTCTTGATAAAAATTTCTGAAATCTTTTCAAATTACTCCAATTTGAAAGCATATGTTTTAAAGCAGCATACACTGATAAAAAAAGGAAAAAAATTGCAGAAGAAGGCTGAGTATGAATTACGTTCTTAAATTTTTCTAAAACTATATAATATAGAACAATTACAAAACTTTGCTTCATAATCTTTTACGTACTTTCAAAAATCTTTAGGAACTAATAAAATATAAGTTGGTCAAAATTATTTCCCATCATGAATAATAAAAAATGTTTCATGATAACCAGATTAGCCAGTTAGCCAGTGAAAACGAATCGCGAGGTCGGGGAAGTTCGGGTTCATGCTCGTGTATTTTCGGCTCTACAAGAGGCTGGCCTACGCAATATGTAACAGAGCCGACTCACCGATACGCTGCATTTGAATGTGTTTCTCCCATACGGGAGAGTGGTGGGAGCCGAAAAATCCCTCGTTTTGGAGACACTGAACTGAGGCATTGGGTTATGGTGTTCTTATGTATACTCTCTGCGGTGCCTCTGATTGGCCAAAGTGTCCCACCACACCGTGGGAACTGGTTGAATCTGATTAGCCAATCAAGGTTTTTTTTAATCCCGAAGGACATCATTTTGCAGTAGCTTCTTCCAAAATCCCGAAGGAAGAAACCATTAGCATCAGCAAATACATAAAAAGGGCCCCACAGAAACAATAGACAGTAACACGAAAACCTTTTGAAAAGACTTTTCACTTGAGATCCAAACAATATCTAAAATAATACCTACCAATCCCATCTCTCCAAGACTTTAGGGGCAGCCGAAAATCCACAAAAATAACATTTCACTCAGACTGATCGTTATCCCAATGAACCAAAGAACTTAATCGTTTTGCAGAAAACTTTATCATTGACGTCCAAAACTCATTTGACTTCATGAAAACAGATTGACATTTAACCCCAAGACATCATAGTGAGTTTCGACATAGTATCACTATTTTCTATAGTACCAAACTCTGATAACATTGATCTTATTAAATCCTTAACAAATTTCCCTTCCAAAATCATGACTTTGATAGAACACTAAGGAGCAGCAATAAGATCCCTTATCTCATCCGTAACAGCCAACATCTTTATGGAACATCTATAGACTATAATCTTAAACGAACCGGAACTTAAAGCGGAATTTAAAACAAGTTGATAAAGAAATAAAAAAAAACGAGGCAACACAACCTACTAAAGAAAGGGAGACAAAAACGATCGCCATCCTAACTCTCATAAAAGGTGTCATAAAACAAATAGGAACAATTCTCAACAAACACAACATGCAAACCATATTCAAACCACCTGGGAAAATAAACCAACTACTAAATAACCCAAAAGACAAAAAAGCACCTCTCAGTGATTCAGGAGATTATAAAATCCCTTATACTTGAACCAAATTAAACCATTTTACGCAATCAGCACTAGCTGAACATTAAATAAAAATAGCCTTAACAAAAAGGTTATGGAATCCAGAATTTTTTTAGTAGTGACTTTAGCACTCTACACACCGACTAATTTTTAAACACTATTATAATTTCATACTTAAAACAATAATAGAATGATTCTTAGCATTATTGAAAGGTGTACAAATTAAAATCTCAACGATTGGGCCGACTGCAGGCCCAAAATATCTCAAAATGGACCTAAATGGCCCAAAATGTTAATGAATTTACATTTTCGCGCTGTCTATTTCGCGATTGACCTAAAAAATTTATTCTCAATAAAACATGAATATTTAAATTATTTGACGCAAATACCTTCCATTGTAATTCTGAGCAATTTAATCGCAACACTGTGTACTTGTAATTTGAAGTTTCTCTAGGCTTCTAATTTGCACTTGTCACAAAAGTAATGATATTTTCCAGCAATAAAAGACAATCAGAGTGAAGTCTCCAACAATTAGCTATTTTCTTGTCTCAATATGATCCAAAGTTATAAAAAATGTTGCAAAATAACCCCAAAATTCAAATTGTTACATATTGAGGTAAATCTTATTTGTCAATTGACTGACTTAATAAGCAATCAATAAATTCTACTTACTGACACCATTTAAAATAATTAATTTACTTAAGTACCTAGAATCGTTACCTTATAATATTGTAGGATGAACAATTTAAGTTTAGGTTTTCCTCAACAAAATTTAATAATGTTGGTTTTATGAAAGAAAAATAATAAATAAGAGTAGTTTTTTTCAATATTTAAAAAACTAACTTTGACCAATTAACTTATCGCTGGAAAATATCATTACATTTGTGACAGGTGCAAATTAGAAGTCTAGAGACACTACAAACCAGAAGTACAGAGTGTTGTAATTAAATTTCTTAGAATAGCAATAGTAGATATTTGAGTCAAATAATGTTAATAATCGTGATTTATTGATTATACATTTCTTAAGTTAATCGCGAAGTAGAAAGCACGAAAATGTAGATTAATTAGAATTTTTGTCCATTTTGGGCCAGCTTGGGGCATTTTGGCCCAATCGTTGTGATTTTACTTTATACGTCTTTCAGCAATGCTAAACTGCATTATATTATTGTTTCGCCCCTAAAGTATAAAATAATTTCAAAATAAGTGGGTGTGTAGAGTCTGGATTCCAGCTTATTTTATAAGGTTTTTTTGCAAATATTTAAGAAAGTAGCAGTGCTCTCTTACAGTATAATTCATTAAGAAGATTTTGAGCTAGGAAAGATTGATATCGATTTAAAATTAAAGAGTATGTGGAATTTCCGACAAAAGTTGATTTTTTTTCCTACTGTGCGTCAAAAAAAAAACAATGATGCTTGATACCTCAGTTTCCGGATAGCCCGGAAGAAGCATACTGCAATGTTCACGAAACGTCGTCAAAGGTCTTCGAGGCTTATGAAAATCAATTCATTAAAATTCATTAAAAAAGAAAAATACTGTTAAAACACGATTTTCTCTGATAATTATTTATTATTTTTACATAATTTTTACTGAAAATGAAAAGTGAACAAAAAATACAGATATAAGAAAAAAACCGCAACTTTCCAGCAGTGTTTTAAAAGAGTATTGTTATAAAGTATAATAGAATGTCACAACATCTATATTTCTGTATTGAACTAATTATTACCAAATATATGTTTTGTAAAATTATGTAAAATAAAAAACATCATTTAAAGATAAAATAACTCCCCTCTTCGAAGCCAAAGTGTTTTTAAATTAAGACACAAAAAAGTTTGATCAATGAAAGTTGCTTCTCTGCTTTAGAAAGCGAAAAAAAAACAAAATTTTAATTTTCTATAGAAATCAAAAATTGCTTCCAAAATATTGGGGTTGCATAGTAGACATATTTTTGGTAAAAATCGAAATTTTTTTAAAAAATAAATGATAATAATCTCGAGAAATATTCATGCGAAACAGTTGACAAATTATGACTGTCATAAAATTGTAATCGAAATAATCCTTGTTCTTAGTAACGCTATAGTGCAAGAACTAAGATCTTGATAACCTTGTCTTTAAAGCAAATATTTAGCAAAAATTAAGAAGATAATAATAAATAATAATAATAATTTATCCAAATAATTATATTTGTTAAATTGCATCCACTTTTACCTTACACTTATCGAAAATAAGATAAAAAGTGGAAAATTCTAGACAAAACATGGTCTGGATCGAAAAATCTCTCTATCTCTCTCTTACTTTCCCCTCCTACTATTTTTCTACTTCCCTTTGCCTTTTTTTCCCGTTTTTGCCCTTTCGTGTGTACCAATTTCCTTATCCTTTTCCCGATTTCCCTTTACTTATTGCAATTTTTCCTTCTTATCATTTCCTCTTTTTCTTTTCCATTTATTCCTTTCACTATCCCTTTAACCTTGTTCTTTTTCTATACTTTCCTTTTATTTTTTACGTTTTCCCCTTTTCTTGTTCTTGTTTCCCGTTCCCTTTTCCTTTCTTTATTCCCATTCCCCTTTTCTTTTTCCGTCACCCTTCACACTTGTCCCTTTTCATCCTTTCCCCTAATCATTTACCCCTCTCATTTGCTTTCCCCTTTCCATTTCCCGTTTATCTTTTTTTTCTATTTTCTCCTTTCCTTTTCTATTTTTCTCTTGCCCTCTTGCTTTCCCTTGTTATTTTTACTCTGTCCCTTTTCATTGTCTCCTTTCATTTTCCTATTTTCCATTCCCCTTTACCGTTTCCTGTTCCCATTCTCCTTATCACAATTTCCCCGTTCCCTTTACCTTATTCTCTTTCCCATTTCCTTTTTTTTCTTTTTCTTTTCCGCTTTATGTAACGGGCGTAAAATTTGAGGTATCGGGCGTAAAATTTCATATTAGCACAGCTGCAAAGTGCGCATGTGCCAATTTCACTGTGCTGGAAGCAGCCACATTACGCCTGCTTCGCATGTAAGACATAGCGCGTTTTGTAAGAGGGAGGGGGGGCGGACATAAAATGAGGTTTGATTCGTATTTTAAAACTAATTGTCATAAAAAAAGTTAAATTGCAAGACGATTCACCTAATTTGAACGATTCTAACTAAAATCGTAGAAAAATTGTACTTTTCTAATTTAAAAAGTAAACAACTTTGGGTTCAAATTCGAAATATTTTTTAGGCTTTTTTCTTATAACAATCTCAAAATTAAACACGAAAGGCCTCTAAATTTTTAGATTGAAAATCTAAAACATTTAATTTGATATACATTAAGAGTCCACAAATCACTAAGATAACTTTTAAGAATTAATTATTGTAAATTAACAGTTTTTGGAAATTTCGTGCATTGTTCTGATTATAGTACCAAAAATTTAACAATACTTCAGGCCCTGTCATGAGTGGGTCAAGTTACCAAATACACTACAATACACTTTTTTTATTTATTAACTAGCTACATCGAGTTGAAAATTTCGAATGATAAATAAAAAGCACTAAGAAAGGTGGGGTTCGTGCAAAATTTTTTCAATTATAAAAAAAGTTTTTTTTCATAAGTATTTTTTTTTTTCTTTTTCATAATTATTGGATTTAATGAACAGAGCCACCTTTCTTAGTGCTCCTTATTTAGTATAACAAATTCTCAAACTCGATGTAGAACTTTTTATGAAAAGAAGATAGGAAATAAAAAAAGTTTAGAGTTGGGAAATAATTTTTAATAATTTAAATTTCGATGCATATACCTTTATTTAAAATTTTAAGTGTACACTACCGTTATAAACTATCTACGAACAATTGCATCATTGAATCATCGGCAAACATTTATTAACTCTCGCTGTTTAACAACCTAACGGTCGGTAATGAGAATAAATTTCAGTTTATTATTTTTTTTTATTCAAGAAATTAGATGACGGACATCGTGCACAACTGTAGGTGGAGCTGGTGGCAGGACAGGTTCAGCTCCGATAATGTGGTTAAGAGAAGTCGATCTGATGACACGGAATTTAAAGCCAGCCATATCAACAACTTCTCGTCTTTCAAACGGACCTTGTAAAACTTCATTTTCATCATTAGCTGCGAGGGTAATTTTTATCCCGCTTGTTCCAGTATTTATCCTCACTCTAAAGACTTTTCGAGCATAAACGAAAAACCATTGTGTACTAGAAGGTTCCATAATGTTTGCAGCTTGAAAATAAAACAAAGATACGTTACACAATAAGTTGGAATTTATATAAGATTAAAATTTCCCAAGGATTATAATTAAAGAAAACTTCTTATGCGAGTTTCGAGAATGGCTGAACTGATTTTGATGGGGAAAAAATATAGCATAGTGTTGCAAAAAAATTTATAATTCTTATCGAATTTTTATCGGTTGCTGTATAAAAATTCGTTTGTTTAGTCAATTCAACTGTTGTGGTGAGGACGTTCAGTTTTATCTCTGATTTGTTTTTACGTGGAATTAGTTACGTTTACCGTCATTTTCTTTTGACAAGCGAACGTTTTCTGATTATCCAATGTATTTTCATAATTTTAACCAAGTCATTGGTATAATCTCTGGAAATTTACTGCATTTCTTAATTTTCATATGATTTTTCATAGAACATCTAGGGATTCATTTGCCTTGTGACGTCAAACGTTTTCGCGACGACGTTCATTTTAATCTCCATTTCGTTTTCCCGTTGGCAAAATTGATAAACAAAAAATTGGATAATCAGAAAACGTTGGATATCGGAATAAAAGGAAGCTACTTGGGACTAATTTCACGTAATAACAAAGCATAAAATGAAGTGAGCGTCGTCCATAAAACAAGTAGAGGACAAAACAAATGAATGGTTACACTTATTATAAAAAAATATACAAAAACCGAGAAACGCAGCTAATGTTTCAAGATCTATACCAAATCCTTTATTGCTATTATCAAAACGAATCGGATAAGCAAAAAAAGTTAGTTTGTCGTAAAAAAGTAACACTACTCGCGACCAGTTTTTTCAACGGAAAAACAAAGCAGAGAATGCAGTGGACGTCGTCGCCAAAACACTTCCTTGACAAAACAAATAAATTAGGACATGATACAAATTTTTGATTGTCTTTGTCACTAAGATTTTAAAATCAAAATTATATTCTATGTAACTACACTCATTGCCAGAATTCGAAAGCGTTTGCGAGACGAACATTTTTTGCAGCTGGGAATATATTTTACTAAATGATATGCCCTGAAAAGGACATTTAATAAAATTATGGTTTTGTACTATTTCTGATTATCTTTAAAACATCAATTTTTAAATAAAAATTATGTTTTGCATGACTACGTTCGTAACCATAATTTTTGTCTACACTACAAGTTTTTAAAACTTGTTTGTTACATCAGAACTGAAATTCGATGAAAAATAATATTAAGCGGTTGAAAATGTATACTAGTAATTCGAAACAGTGACTCAGATTTGTATAAGAGGCATTCAGATCCTTTGTTGCATTTTCCCTATTGTTTTAATACTTTCTACATGAAGAAGGGTAGGGGTAAAAAATTGGCAAAAAATCTGTTCGTAATTTATAAATTTATAGATATCCCCTTACTAGTTGCTTTCGTAGGTCGGACTCCTAGAAGTGTTCCATTTCGATGAATACATTCCACTATTTTTTTGTTTCCGCCTAAATTAACAACGCGAACTAAATATTCAGCCGCTCCGTACTCCATTGTGGTAGGACATTTATTGTTTGGATAATCAGCTTGCACTATTCTTCCTGATTCATCCAGCCATACCTCAATAAGCTGACCCATGTGCGTTATATACTCATCTGAATGGCGTGTTAGACGAGCGGGCTTAGAACGTAAACACTCGTTCATTCGAAAATGCCCTCGAACGATCCCGTTCTGACGCCTGCTCTGACTACCGCGCGGGCGCCCTGCACCCGCGCGGCGCAGGCGGACCCTTTCAGTCCCTTGACCTGATCCTGATCCTGAACTTGACCCTTCATTTTCCATAGTATTTATTTCTGTAAAATAAGTCAAATATTGGTAATTAAGAAAAAAATTTAAATATTATTCTCAAAATTAAACACCAAAAATAAACAATAATTGACAGTCTCGGCTTTTGTTTGTCACATACTTAAAACGTTGCCAAACAATTTTAAATTATTTTGAATTTACTTTGAATTTCTTTTAATTTGTTTCAATTCTTTGGATTCCTGATATTTGTTTCTGGCATTCTAAATCATTCAACAACTAATTCAGTGATATTTCCGGATTTTACAGAAATCAAGGAATTAAGCAAATTTAAGAAATTTAGAGAATTCAAGGATTGCAGATAATTCGCAGAATGTATATAATTCACAGAATTCAGAATTAAGGGAATTCTTTGAATTAAAAGAATTCTGAAAATTCATGGAATTCAAGGACTCCAGTGTTATTATTATTATTAAAACATTAAGCCGTTTCCCTTTCGGGGTAGGCGTGACTCACACGGTGGGGAAGGGAGTAGTGTGAGGAAGGGGTTATATAATTTTTAGATTGATCAAGATGCAGCAATGTTGCATATTGTTTTCTCACTCTTTCCTTTGAAGAACATAGTTTTGTTTTATTTACGTTAATTTTGATGTCCATGCTCTTCATGCTTGCATTCAGTTTATTCAATATTCTTTGCAAGTCTTCGATTGACTCTACCATAACTACCTTATCATCTACGAACGCTAACCCACGTACCCTGTATGAGCCATCCATTTACTCCGTTCTCTTTCAGAACATCCCAAAGTTTACTTCTATTTACCTTATCGAAATCTTTGTCTATGTCAACAAATGCACAGAAAACTTTTTTCCCCACTCTGAAACTTTTTTCTGTGATTTGCTTTAAGCTAAATATTTGATCCGTACAAACAGATTCCTTTCTAAGCATACTTCAACTGATTTATCTCCGTTATAGTTTGTTCTTGGATCCCTAGAATTACCTAGTACTCTTTCTGTATCCTGATTTTGGATGCCCACCCATCCATTCATATCTCCTAGCAGAATTATTCTTTCGTTATGATCGCAAATATTTATCATGTCATTTAAAGTGTCCCAGAAGGCCTCTTTTACTTATCTGGGATCACTATCAACTGGCGCGTAACATGCAGTGATAAATAATCTTTTTAGTCCTACTTTCATTCTAGGCCACAGTAATCTGGAAGATACAAATCATGATCTCGGAGACGCTGCTTTGCTCTTTTATACAAAAAATTATCCATTCCTTGCCTTCGATGTATTGCTTTATCTACTCCGGACCATATTTCAAATCCGCCCTTGAACAACCTGTTTTCTATATCCCTACTTTTGCATCCCTTTTTATTTGTTTTAGACACACATAAAATATCCTAGTTTCCTTGCGTGCATAGTTTCTGATAATTATTCTAGCATGAGATCATTCGTCCACCAAGCATTCCAAGTTAAGTTGAAACTCATCATATGGTGGAAATTGCAGTTATAACGACCCACCAAACTTCAGTTGACAAAGGTTGGGTTAGGAGGGTGGGGGGGGGGTGAAAGAGTCGCCTTGGTTTGATGTTTTTATACTGAGAACGTGGTTCAAGGAATTCAGAGAATTGATAAAATCGACAAATTTCAGGGAATTCAGAGGATTCAGAGGATTCAGGTAATTAATGTAATTCGAGGTGTTGTGAGAATTCAGAACATTGAAAGAATTTAAATCATTCCTGTTGTTCTAAGAATTGAAAGAATTCCTTAATTTCGCGGAATTGAAGAACTTCAGACAAATCAAGAAATTTAGAGAATCCAAGAAATTCTAAGAAATGGAAGGATTCTGAGAATTTAAGAAATTCATGCAATTTAGAGAATTCAAAGAATTTAAGAATTTAAGAGAATTCATGAAATTCATAGAATTCTTGAAATTCATAGAATTTATGTAATTCAGTGAATTAATGGCGTTAAGTCAATTGTTGGAATTTGGAGTATTCATGAAATTTAGAGAATTATTGGGATTCAAGGATTTTAATGATTTCAGAGAATTTAAGGACTTTATAGAATTCAGAGCATTCAAGGATTTCAGAGAATTCAAAGCATTCTAATAATTCAAGGAATGTATGGAATTCTAGTAATTCAGAAAATTCATTAATTTCCGACGATTCAAGGAGTTTATAGAATTTAGAGAATTTCAAGGAATTCAGAGAATTCAATGATTTGATACATTTTAAAAAGTTTATCGAATTCAAAGAATGCAAACAATTCAATGAGTGCAAAGACTTAAGGCAAGTCTAAGATTTTCAGAAATTTAGGCTCAAATAATTTTTTAGAATTTTGAAGGCATAAAGCGAATGAAGTGAATTTATAAAAATTATGGATTTCAAATCTTTTATATAATTTATTGAATTTAGAGTTTGAAGGTACTTAAGAAACCATAAATGAATTTAAAGTAAAGTTAAAATAATTAGAATAAACGTTGTAATTCATTAAACAAGAGCGTATGGACTGCCGAATTTATCTACTCTTTGCCACGTTTGTGTAATAAAAACAAGGTTTCTTTAATGGATTACGTAATGCTCTTTTACGACAACCCTCTCCCGACGAAACGCCATTTTGTATTACGATGTTAGGTTCTTCCCTTAAAGAGTGACGTCATATGAACTTTTTAAATTTTAACTTAAATACTAAGCGAGTTTAATTAGGATCAGGTGAAAATTTAACAACTTCAAATATGAAGTATTTTTAATGATAGCCGTACACATAAAGAAATAAGAGTTAAAATATGTAACATTTCATATATTAATTAAGATTTGTATTATTTTGTGTATACTTGCCACAGAAATCTAGAAAAACCACAATGGTAAGAAGCAAAGTCCTGATGAGGATTTTCATTTTTTTACGTAGATTTGGTTAAAGATAATTGAGAAACTTGGAATATGTGCACTGATGTATGCTCTCATCAATATCTACGTAGAAGAAGTATTGTGATCGCTTCTAACTCAGCACAAACATTTATAATCACAAATAGCATTTAATAGACCTTGTACGCTGTTCTTATACTAATCAAATAGGTCGGCCCATATCTTAAGTTAAAATGATTATCAGTAAAAACAACATTACATACACACACACACAAAGGCAAACTTCCAACAAAATAAGAGCATCATCGGCAGAAAAGAGGAATTTTCAACAAATCAGTTGAACGTTTAACAAAAACAATTTTTACGAAAATGGTTACAATTCTATAAAGTAGATTGATTTACAACTATTCCAGAATACGCGACAGTTCGGGGCGCAATGGGCCACATCTTCCTGTGCATTAACCTGAACCCACGTTACAAAACCTGTCAAAACATACATGGAAACGCTGAAATGGAAAATTCAACCCCACCCATTCACTACTTATGAAGATGCTAAAAAGTGGGTCGATTTGTGGATAGCTTTAAAAGACGAGTCTTTTTCCGGCGTGGTATTCGTATGTTCTAAAGAAACACGCAATTTAGCGAAATATTTTTTGAAATTAATCCACGCTCCCATATAAAATTCAGCATCATGCAGTTCCGACAGAGTTTAGGTTTAGGCTTTTAAGTATTTTAACGTTAAATACTTAAAAAAACTCCATAAAATATTTGCAAAATATGTTTTTGATATGTTTTGGTTTTATAATGCCTATCCCGTCCGAGGAATGTGGCGATATGAGCTGAGCGCAATACTTTTTATTTGCACTTAATAATTCCACATATACTTTTTTAATTACTTTTATTTTGGAAATTTAAATATGTATAACGATTTCATTGTAAGCAATGAATTAGCAGATTCCAGATACTGTTTTTAAGAATTAATTGAATATACATATTACCCACAGAAGTCGGTCATTAATTAATACTATAAACATGTCGTTTTTCTGAAATATTTAACAGTTTACCCTCTTTTCAATTAGCTTGAGCAAATAACGGATACCAATTAACAGACCTAATAGTTAAAAAAATTTTAATATTTGCTGCCTCGTTCTCATGATTTAACCTCGCGCATCATCTCATGCCGCTCGCGCTACCAAAATTCAGAGTTAAAATAAATCATCTCCATTTCCATTTCCCTCTGTCACCAAACGAATGTAGTGAAATGGAAGCTTCTAATGTGTACCCTAAGGATTTACATTTTTCTTGTACCTTTTTCCCTATTCCTTCACACACTGCCACACACTTACTTGGTGGTGGGGGGACCTACAGTATATGGTGGGTTCTGAACTACCAAGAGCAACTGCCTTGAGGACTTAGAGAACCTTCTTTCTCTAAAGGCACCGGTCCCACGACTCTCCGGATGTGAACAACTCCCTTGCGAGGCTAGTTTTCACCGCATTAGCCACCAAGGCTCTACCAGACTGCGAGGTGGGAATCGAACCCGCAAGCCGACAGAGTGAGTCCAGAGCCTACGCTTTAGCCCCCACGACCATCGTCCCAATAAAAGTAAGTAGTGCTTTAAACTATGTATTTAAAGAATCTGAGAGTTTAAAATGCAAAATTAGAAAGCACGGTGGCTCGAACTTTGTTCAAATCTAGCTCAAAAAGTTAGCGACGTTCGAGTTCTAGAAGTGTAACAAAATCAAGATTGAGAACTCCCTGATGCAGAAAAAGAAAATAGAGTTTCTGATTCTCGCACACGTTCGCGCACTTCATCTACATCCCGTTCTGCTTTTCCTGCTCCAAAAAAGAATTCTTAAGATAAATGAATTCCTATCCTTTGACTGTTAAGCCTGTATTATAAGTAAAGGACAGATCCAGATCATGCATCCTTTTTAGGTTATGTAAAAAAACGACTCAGCTAATTCATACAAAGATCAAAGGAAGACACTCAGTCTGGTGAGCCTGTACACAATCACAGGATTAATCCAGGTTTTTTATTCTTCTAGTTAACGGAAACGAGAAGGTATCAAAGACGGATAGCTCCAAGCATGTGAAAAATCCTATAGATAAAAATACTGCTACCAAAAAACTGAATATCCTGAAGGAAAATCCGTCAACAATCAACAAAAAATAAGTTAAGCAGGTTTCTCATTAGGTTTCCTGGTAGTAACATTGGCATACAGCTGACCTGATTGAGAAAGTAAGGGAGGAATGGTTAAAAAATACCTGAGGAAGGGTGACTGCTCACTCAAATCCATAAGTAAAGCTTACTATTAATGACGTTGCAAAAAACTCGAGGAAAATTTTCAATATATTAAGTGCTTTGCTGATTCTGCATTGTCGTCTATAGGTCTGGCTATTTCCAATTTACTCGGAGAAGAGTAAATTGATCCCTTTAATCAGTAAGAAATGTTTGCAGATACAGAAAAAACTAAGTACGGAATCAGATCACTCCGTTTCAAAAGCGATAGTAATAAAAGCTCGTATCTCTTACTGATACTAAAAAATTTAATGAAGTTAAATCACTCAAAAAGTAAAACAAGCCCATGAAGTCTTCGTTTGGACCAAAGATTTTATTACCAAAACCTTTTGGTAAATTAAGTATCAGGATCTCTTCGGGAAGAAATTTGGAGACATCGCGATCAAGCAAGAGGTTTACTTCTCAAACGAAATTCTCCAATTTTTAAGGAACCTAAAAGGGCACAGAGTCCACGAATCAGACGTAATTATAGTAACGTCAGCAGGCTCCGACATATTCAAACAACCTTCTGAAGCAGACCAACTAACAAGGATGATAGAGGTACGTAGGGCTGTTGAGTCGCAGATTCTTTTTTGGCAAGTTCAAAGAAACCACTCGCGATAAATTTGTTTTAAATTATATGAAGGACCCTAAGGTTTCTCCTACTTAATCACAAAAATAATAGTCTTTACCTAGAAATAGAAATTAAAAATATGAGATCTTAGCTCAGAGGTTTGAAATCGATAAACTTTGTAATAGGGGCTATTAATCGTTGTCAATTTGTATATAGTGAAAATATTTCGCCTTACTTTTTAGTAAACCAACTGTATAATATTAAGAGCATTATATTAAGCTTGGAGAAGTTAAATAATATTATTTAGGTACATTATTTTAAAATCGAGACTTTAATCTACAATATGGTTTTCTCCATGTACCAATCGACAAAAGATTTAAGAAGTTTCATATGTCGATGAAGAGCGAATTTATATATAGTCTTTAATATAGTTTTTGATGGGGTGTTATACGAAATTGCATGTCTTCCATTTAGCTTGAATATCAGTCCGTTTGTCTGTACTCAAATCTTGAAGCCATTGATCAATTATCTGAGTGAAAAGCCTATATTCGGTGTTATATCTAGACGATTTTCTAACTTTCGAAAAATCTTTCGATGATTGTTTAAATAATGTAGAAACCACAAAATTTTTTTGAAATCTCTACGTTTTTTAACAACTGTGCTGAAGTACATTTAGAGCCCTAACAGGTATCTCCTTACTTAGGTTTTATATTAAATTAAAAATGTTTGTCTGTGGAAATTGCACAAGTTAGTGGCAAATTTTCCAGGAGGTAATTCCTTGGTCCCGGAAATTTATTCAGGCTGACCTGAAAATATTAATTGCATATTGATTGCCTTTATATTTCAGCTGTATTTTGAGCCTAGAATTATTTTTCTGAAGATTTTTTTGGAATGTGAAATATTACTTTTTATAGACAATACTGCTACAATCTGGGATGGACATCTTTGCTTCTAATTCAAACACTAAATTCCCAGTATTTTATTTTTTGAAGCAAAGCTCAAAAGCTATTGTAATAGATTCTTGTCATCTCGTGGATTGAAAAATTCTTTTTTGCCTTTTCTCCTTTCTTAATGATTTTAAGAAATTTGAAAAAAATTAAAGCCAATAAGGCCAAACAGGTAATAATTCTTTCGTTATGGACCTCACAGCCATAATTTATACTTTTTCGTTCATTGCTCTTTTTTTAAAAACCCCATATTAAGACCTAGCAAAACCTTATTGTTATCACCTAGCAGAACTGGACTGAACCTTCTGACATCCAAACTTTCTCTGCCTGCCGGACTCTTATCCTAAAAAGTATACGATGAAAAAATGTTCAGTAAAATACTAGACGCCTTGGTGGCTTCTTTCATAGATTTACCCATAGAAGGGTACAATAGTGTTTTGAAAAATTAATTGACCTATTGCAGCAATAAGAATCTGAAATACGACTAAGTGTGCGATATCTTTTATTCCTAACAATAGATTTTCCGATTGCATAATGAAACATTTTTAGGGGAATCCATGAACTCAAACTATTTCGACCAAAGTAAGCTAGAACCTGAAATGTCTTCAGTTTTGCAGGAAATTCCAAAATGATTTCCGATTGATCAACTTAATCCGTTAAACCGTACTCAGAAACATGCAATACTCATAGCTATTGTAACAGGTCATCGAGTTGAAACCATTTGCTCATTCCGTTAGATAGTATTGTGTTCTCAGCTTTCCAGGTAGAAATCAAGATCGTAGCTCTCAAAAAGGCATCTCAAGCTCGATCATATCAGCCTTGTATAGCACTATTTTCAATAAAGAATATTACCCTTTAATTTATTAAAATTTAAAATATTCTGATTATAGTGATCAAAATTTACCAAAAATCAAAAAGGTTTAAAACATTTATTCAAAGTTGTAAAGTTGGGAAATAAATACTAATTAATGTTTAGAACTTTTAAAAAATGTGTAAAGTATTATTTAAAATATCGGTGTACACTACTGGTCAGAATCCAACAGCACATAATAAGAATAATTTTTAGTTTATGATGTTTTTATTCAGGATTTTAAAACAGGAAGAGTTTGCACAACTAGGTCGAGCTGGAGGCAGGAGAAGCTCAGCTTTCTTTTAAGAAATTAGATTTTTTTTTTCGTTTTTTTTCAGTATGTCGACGATACCTTATTGTGCATTTCTCTGGAAAAGTCGCAGATTGTAATTGAGTCCTTTAATAGTTTTCATCGGAAACTTCAATCCACTTATGAAACAGGGCAGAATAATAAAATCAAATTTTTGAACATAGAAGTGATTAAGCGACGGGATGGTAATATCATTATTAATTGGTATAGGAAAAGTACACATTAAGGCAGAATTTTAAAGTTCTTTTATGCTCATCCTTTTCAAAACAAAATTGCAGTTAGCAAGAATTTAGTTGACAAAATTCTAGGTTTGTCTCTTTTTTTATTTCACATAAAAAATTTGAATATTGTTAAGAATATCCCGTTTCTGAATCATTATCCTCAAAGTTGATTGAGAAACATATTGCAATTAAAATTCAACAAAGAAAAAAGAAACTCAGTAATACTTTGCGCGCAGACAATCAGATAGAGTTAAAGGAAAATAGTTTATTTAGTATTTATTTTTCTTCCGTTTTTTGGTCAAACTTCTAAGACTATTAAACTTATGTCAAAAAAGTTACAAATTTATACTATTTTTCGTATACTATTTAAAATTAATTCAAAGATTAATTTTTGCAAAAAGCCTTTAGATAGTTTTGAAAAAGGTGGTGTTGTCTACAAGATTTCTTACAGAATTTGTATGATGAATTACGCAATGTAATTTTATTTCTTATTTTCAATGTGGTTGGTTTCCTTTTCCTTTTCTCTTTTTTATTTTTGTCTGAAATTTTTGAGTGTAACAAAATTTTTTTCGGATTACGGTTAGAGCATTTTTAGTTTGTTCCTTGTGGTATAAATTTTGATTTTCGTTTTTTTAACAGGATTGTTCATCAATTTAATGATGAAACGTTAAATAAAATTTGTAATTTGGATTTTATTCTCATTTAACTTTCCTTAGTTTTTATTTTTCCGTTATTGTTTGAAACCTTGATTTTTAATCTACTTTTTTATTTTCTAGCTTTCCGGTGAGCTTTAAGAATTCTCAACCAGTCTAAAATGTTCTATTTCATATTTTTATGAATATGGGTACACACGGGAGGAGGAGTGAAGAATTTTTTGTCTTTCAAACAAGTCTTATTTCATATTTATGAAAATTTATGTACATCTATATTTTTAAACCTAGGCAAATTAACGTCCCTCTTTATTCTATTCTCTATTTTTTACTTAAATAAAGGAACTTCCTTTTTTAGAATTTAATTAAGCAGGTTACGTACTCGACTTTGAAGGTTGGACCTTTTAATCTGTTCGCCTCCGTTGCAGATAAAGTTAAATTTAGAGATTGAGTTTTTAATTCAGGCTCTAAATTTAAAGTTTCTCGTTTTGGTTCTTTCTAGAATTACTTTCCTTGACCTCAGTAATTTGGTACAAGCTTACAATCTCCCTCTTTTTCATAGGCAATCTTTCAGTGCAAAATATTTTCTTCTATGTTCTTTCTCTCTCTATATATATTTTTATCTCTTTTAAATGAAGTCTCTATTTAGGATAATACGCCTCTTCTTTTTCTCTCTATATTTTTCTATCTCTCTCTAATGGAGTCTACGCTCAGGATAATTCACCCCTTTTTAAAATGCACTCGATGAGAAGCGGAGGGCCTAGGCGATTCTATTACTTGTACTAAGATTTCGAGGGATTTACCTTCTAGTCCTTTCCCACGTACTAGAATCTAAGAGTTGAGCGAAACCCGGCTTCAGGAGTTGGACTCCTTGGCCTGCCTCAAGAACACTTTTGGTCCCTCTCGCTCGCCCTGCGAGCTCCCTGATACCATTTTGGACACAGCATCCTCTTTTTCTTTCTTTGCGAAGTCGCTGAGGTTTCGGATTGCATGGGTGGGAGCCTTTGCGACTGCGCGCTTTCTTACGCCTAGATGCTGTAGTCCATTCGCGGTCTTGTGCGTCTGGTTGCTATATTAAAAGGGGCCTGCTAGAGGAGCTTACATGTTATTATTAAAGAAAATTTCACTTTTTTTGTGAAAAAATGATTCTTCTCTGAAACTAATTTTATGCGATTGACCAAAAAATTAAGATCTTGCTTAGAAATTCATCTAATTAATAAAAAATGGATATTTACAGTATGTCTTAAGAGCTCAGTTATAATTTACAGATATATTTCGAAATGAAGCTTTAAATAATGAAGATTAGTTTTGTACATCAAAACGCGTCTCGTTTTGAAATCTCTATTTACTTTCCTCTATGCATTGTGAACCCGAGAGGCGGCAAACAATTATGTATCATATATATGTAAAACAATTATTAGAATTCTTGACCAGTGTAGTAATATATAGAAGTGCGTCTATTTTCTTGTGCTACTGCTCTTTACTATTTAAAATTAAAATTATTAAAGCTTAGTAGTATAATAAAATACATGATCTTTTATAATTTCTCGTAAATATTCAAAGCTATGTAGACACTAGGATTTCCACAGGTGTTCGCTACAATATTGTCCAATCTAAAAGATATTTGGAAATATTAAAAATGTTGTGTTTCAATTACTACAAAAGTTGTAATGTTTATTTAAACCTAATTTACAAAACCTCATTCACTTTATTTACTTAGAATTTAATTAGTTTGTTAAAAAATGCTAGGTTTTCATTTAATATTAATTGTTTATTCAAAATTTGGTTGTATATTATTTTCGTTCCAATGATCAATATTAGTGCCCTGAATGATATTTCTTGTCCGATCTGAGCAAAAGAGCATTCTTCATGATAAAATATCTGGGTTTTCAAATTTATTTCAAGAATATAAAATGTTGATTGTACTGACAATAATGTTTCCTATCTATTCGAAGCAACCTATGTTTTAGCGTCCAAGGTCTATTGAATCTTGTTATCAATTTTAATAGTTTGATTTGGCGTAAGCGATAACGCAATAATTGTGTAACCACGTTATCGCTACTCATTAAAAATTTTTATGTTTCTGTATATCTTGGAGGAAATAATAATAAATAGTCACCAGCATATATAAAAGCGAATCTGTGTCAAATTTATCAGTAATTGTTTACAAAACCCGCCTAAAAAAATGAAAATTTTTATCAGCACGCTGCTCCTCAACATCATTGTTCTTCTAAATTGTTATGGTTAGTATACCTAACTTTTTGGACTTTTCTAAATTAAAATCTGCTAATACCAAACGCGCGCTCACTTACGGTTTAAAAAAATGTTTTAAGTCATAAATATTCCCTGGCTTAGTAAATTCAAATCAAAAATTATTTTAAATTTACAATTAATTCATATTAAGGTTTGAACATTTCATAAATGCTCGAGGTTGGTTGACTTTCTGAAGTTCCGCCAAATTTTTTAAATCTTCAAATTCAATAAAAACTCTTAAAATCTCTCTACTCCTTTATTTCTTAAATTCTCTGCACCTTAAATTATGTGAATTTCTTGAATTTTCTGAATTCTATGAATCTCTTGAATTTCTCGAATTCTCTGCATTGCTTGAATTCTCATAATTATTTAATTCCTAGAATTCTTTGAATTCTCCTAATTCTCGGTATTCTTTGAATGTCTTAAATTCTCTGAATTTCCTAATTTTCTGAATCCCTTGAATTTCACGAATTATCTGCACTCCTTGAATTCTTGAATTTTCTGAAATGGCTCGAATACGTTGAAATCTCTAAATTCCTGGAATAATTTTAATGCATTAAATTCTGTGAATTCTGTAAATTTCTTGTATTCTTTGGATTTCTTCAATTTTTTCAATTCCTTTTATTTTATGAATTCTCTCAGTGCTTTGAATTTTCTAAGCGTGTTACATCCTGCAACTTATTTATTTTTTTGTAAAACTAAAATTAGGCGCAACCCTACCTTATCCCGCGCGGAATATGATAGTAACACCAATTATACACGCGCGCACTAACGGTTCTCTCTGAGTTTGAACCTAACTATGGTAACTGTACTAAGGTCGGTAATATAGAAACCACAAGATACACACAGTGTTACCAAAGAGGGATAAGACCTCAGAGAATACCGATACTTG
>JAAAKG020182984.1:0-25704 GCA_010014905.2 Druon quercuslanigerum
GCAAAAAAACGATGACAGCTCCTCGCCAGATTTTTGCACAATAACCGCCAAACATTTAATCAATGCAGAAATAAAGATGCACTGACATACACCTTACTGTTAATTTGTACCATTTTTTTGAGCCGAGATAATCATTCCCAAAGTGACCGGACTAAGAGTGCTTTATTACCATCTCTGTCACTCTTACGGCATTAACCTTAATATCGCTCGGCTAAACGCTCCTAGAGAAATAGAGTCCATTTTCAAGAATAAGAAGTGCTGCATATACTGGAACTTTATATTCTCGACAATTGTTTATGTTGCACAGTCGAGGCCTGACATATTTCTCCTTGTATTCGAAAAGCGAACCATGTTCGTTATCGAATTTTCGGCACCAGCTGACAAAAACATCATGGCCAAGGAGAGTGAAAGGAAAGAGAGGTTGACGACATCGATGAGATAAAAGCAGAATTGCTCAAGCAGCTGAATGCCATATCAAAAAGTGAATTTCAAAAGTGCTTTGAAGATTGGAAATGGAGCTGACATAAGTGCATTATATCCGAGCGGAACTACTTTGAAGGGGACAAAATTGATATTCACGAATAAATAAATATTATTGGCAGAAAACGAAAAGTCTTGTTATTTTTTATCACATCTCGTATTTAGAGACGAGAAAAATAAAAATTCGAAATTTTCCGGCAGAGTCTTAATATTAACATTTTTGTTGCTATTCCTGATACTCTTTTACACACTAAAGACGCTATTATCCTTTTAAAAAATGAAAGTAGGTTCATGAAACCTGTTAAATTTAGTAAACTTAAATATAGGATCAACTTCACATGCCTGCTCAGTTCGATTGAGAAAAAGCTTTTTTAGATGAGGTTTACAAAATTAAAACAAATCATTCAAATACTTCACAATGTCACAGTGCATCTTTTTTGACGTATTTGCAATCTTTTCGACAGCTCGTTTCTTATGAAGAGAAACAGACTGCCTCTCTCATTATTTTTAAGAATTAAGTAATGATTCATTTACGTAAGACTGAAACGGCACTCAAATAGAACTGCAAAGGGCCGTTTCAGTACTGCTTTTTTAAAAAGCTACATTTGTGTCATTAAAGTCACATTTTAAAGACTAATAGAATATCATTACCTGTATGTCACTACTCAGGGTACGCGGCCGAGGCACCTGTAATATTAAGGGATAGCATCGTACTCGAGAAGGTGATTAAGTTTTTGAATTGACAATTGTATCCTAGGTCATAATCGAATTCCTTTACGGAACGCCAGTAATTTAAGCAGTAATTTTTCAGAGGCACATGTGCAAACTTTGAAATTTCGAAATGAGATCAGGTTTACTGCGTTGCGAAGCGTGCTTGCATCGATTTCGTTAAAGGACCAGAATACCCAGAACGCCCAGTTTTTATAATGGCAGAAATAAATAGACCCTCTTCCCTCTTGCCTCTCGCTGTAAACTATTATGAAATTCTGCACAATATTAATAAAGAAATTTAATTAAAATTGCCTTATTTATTTTAACTATATTTATTTTACGGTAAAAGGTCATTTCTCATACTATTCAGCATACTAGTTCCAAGCACTCCGCAAATAATAATCAAAATAGCATAAATCTTAAACATAATAAATACATAAAATTTAACCTACATGAAACGAATCTTTAATGTCTCCAATATCTCATGGGTCTTGTATTCATCTTGATTCGCAAATATTTTACCGCAGCCCCGTTGTTTGCAGATATATACTTCCTGAAAAACATTACCAGTCATTTGATATCACAAAACTATCTATATGTGCCAAAATATGAACCAACAGGACTAAAAATAAATTATTCTAAATAACAATAAATTAATTTCATCGCAGGCAGGGTGTTGGACAACGATGCGTTATACGGTCACGTCTCGAGCCAAGGCGAGAATAGTTTGACAATGGGATAGGAAAAATGGTTTGATGTGGACTCTGTCACTTATCAATACCATGAGGATTGTGTTAAATGCAAACTTCTGAAATTAGAGTACAAAAGAAAAAAGAATAGTTACAGTAAATTAAAATATACAACTTACACTACCTTTCTATCGTGAATGGGACAACAGCAAGAACCTTTCACACTAACACGTACACCCTATCAGAGATTCAATACACTCTCAACCATCAGGGGTATGGCTTGAGTTTATATAGGTATGATAATTTAGCATGACCACTTTATGATATTGAGTTTTTGAACATTGCATAATTTAGTGCTAATTTTGTACGACATTAAACATTTTTGTGCATTTTTATTGTTTGAACAAATCTGTGGTCATTCTGGCTTAATGTTAACCTTGCACGACCACATATGAAATAATGCAACTGGTTTCCTTTGACCGAACGTTAAGCTGTCACGATCACACATGAAATAATGGAAAATTCTCATTTTTTAATATTGCATAATTTACTGATAATTTTTTCTAATTTTGTAAGACATTTAAAAATGTTGACCTTTTTAATTTTTTGAAAAAAACGTGTGATTTCCTTTGGCCGAACGTTAACCTGGTATAGAAATACCGTAAATCACAGGAAATACTGCGAAATTGCAGTTGTGAATATCATAGAACTTGGTGCTCAATTATTACTGTAAACTTACATCAACAAGAATGTTCGAAAAACACCCCCTGTCACTGAAAAACTACCCTCAGGAGAAAAGTATTCACTTGATGTGAAAGTAAGTATGACAAAGTTTTGGCTTCATATTGGGTTCTCTAGACATATTAAAAATAATTTTTAAAAATCAAACTCTAACACTGAAAATATACCCCCAGACAAAAATGACACATTTCAATATTTCCACATCAATTCTATTTGAAATCAGATAGGTTCCACGCTTGAAGTTGCAAAATATATTTTAAAGACGAAATACGTTGCTTTTTAAGAAAATTATGCATTTCTTTCCAGATTCTGATATAAGCTGAAAGTGTAAAAAGTTTTGGGATAAATTGAAAAGTTGTGGTTTTGCAGAAAGTCTTTTTATTCTTTTCAATATTTTTCCAGAAAATTCTGCTAATATAAAAAAGAAGCTTGTCAGTTTTCTCCAGCTAAACAAATTCTGAGGTCAGTTTATCATTGTAAAAAGTTAAATTCGACAAATTAAACTTGCAGACCGGAAATTTTTTAAGTTATTGTTAAATGCTCAAACTATTTTTTTATAAAATAGATCTTTTAAAATAATATGATGAGAATCATACGGTAAATAATAATAACTAGAATTGATGCAAATATTTTTTGTTTTTAATCCTTGAGACATGATTAAACTTTCCACTTTGGTGATATTTTGGTGATATTTTTATTATTATTATTTTATATGAATATTGTTAATAAAAAATTAATTTATGGCAAAAAATAAAACTTTTCACTCTCCTGATATTTTTTGTACGTCCAGCTCTTATTTATTCACAGCCTTATAAATGATATATTTTTCATAAATCTTCACTCCCTCACAATCAGCAATTTTCAAGTTATGGTAAAATACGCTGTCGCAATGATAACCTTTTTTTTTACTTAATTATTTAACTTGCTGCATTATTGTATTGAAGCTTATAAATAGTGCCTTAGTCCGAAAAAGTACATATCAAGCTCAGTGAAGAAATGATAAAAGAATAAAGGTAAGATTTTGGATTTCCGGGTCAGCATCGATGTATAAAAAATATATTGTTTATGAGGCTGTGAATAAATAATGTCTTATCGTATGAGAAAATATCACGAGAGCGAAAAGTTTTATTTTATGCTAGAGAATGATAAAAAAAATGAAGAAAAAATACAGTTTGTTAATTGAGCATTTTTGTTAATAACAATAGTTTTCAACAGTGTGGATCAGATTAAAAAATTCTAATCAAGACAATCATATTCTTTACGGCAAGCTTAACGATATAAAAAAGACAATCGCTAATAACTTGGAAATTGTGTCTTTTAGGGGAGCGTATATTTAATTATTTATAAAAACTGCATTCTTTATAAGACCGTGAATAAACAATGCTTCGTCGCACGAGAAAATATCACAAGAGTGAAAAGTTCTTATTTTGTACCATAGTTTATTTGAAAAAAATGTTTAATAGGGAGATTGGAAAATTTTCACATTTTTCTGAGAAAATAGATTCCGAGGTAACACTGTCAAAATATGGCAACTTTGTTAAAAAAATCATTTGTTTATAATGCTGTATATTGCAAACAGTTCATCGTACGAAAAAAGTATAAGACGCAAAAAAGTTTTAATTTTTCTCAGAAGTTCTAAGAATAGTTTTATACATTTCCTGTATTAATAAATAATGAAATTGTAAAAAAAATTGTTTTGATAAAAATTGAACCAGATTTCTAAAACATACCGAAGATATTCGTGATCAGAGGACTGTTTTGACCTTTTGAAGAGTAATCTCGGGGACCTATTAGTGCATACAGCAGTATTACTGGTGACTGGATTAAAATGGCTACGAAAGAAAAAAAATTATGGATCCGCCTTTGCATACATTTTAAATAAATTTAAGCGTTCCTAAGTAGGAAAATACCTCAATTTTAAGCGCTCACAATATGGTCAAATTCTAAGGGTTTTACAACACAGTTTTGTGGCCACGATCCCTTAGTTCGACAGTCTTTAGTAGCTTTTGTACTGAGCTAGGGAGAAAATCGCCTGTCTCTTTTACTTTTAAAGACCTTAGCAAATTTTAATTACCTTTCACTCAAAATTTAAATTTGAAAAAGTTCTGCGAAACAAAAAAAATTATTATTTGCCGTATGATTCTGGTCATATTATTTTAAAAGATCTATTTTATAAAAAATAGTTTGAGCATTTAACAATAACTTGAATTAAATAAAATTGTTATATAATAGTGTTTAGTTTGTTGAAGCATTATTTCCGGTCTGCAATTTTAATTTGGTTTAATTTTGTCGAATTTAACTTTTTACAATGATAAACTGACCTCAGAATTAGTTTAGCTGGAGAAAACTGACAAGGTGCTTTTTTATATTAGCAGAATTTTGTGGAAAAATATTGGAAAGAATAAAAGACTTTGTCTTTTTTTGTCTTTTTTTGTCTCATTTTTGTTTGGGAGTACATTTTCAGTGTTAGGGTTTGATTTTTAAAAATTATTTTTAATATGTCTAGAGACCCCAATATCAAGCCAAAACTTTGTCGTACTTACTTTTACATCAAGTGAGTACTTTTCTCCTGAGGGTAGTTTTTCAGTGACAGGGGGAGGTTTTCGAACATTCTTGTTGATGTAAGTTTACAGTAATATTTGAGCACCAAGTTATGTGATATTCACAACTGAATTTTGCAGTATTTCCTGTGGTTTACGGTGTTTCTATACCCGCTTAACGTTCGGCTAAAGGAAATTAACAAGATTAACATTAGGCCAGAATGACCACAGATTTGTACAAACAATAAAATGCACAAAAATGTTTAATGTGGTACGAAATTAGCATTAAATTATGCAATGTTCAAAAACTCAATATCATAAAGTGGTCATGCTAACTTAACAGACCTATATAAACTCCAGCCATACTCCTGATGGTTATCTTTTGTTCTTACTATATATATATACTTTTTTTTCTTTCGACTGACGGAAGTGTACGGGCAAACCGAGTGATCACCCGAGCTCGACTACGTCCGCCGTTCGCCTCATGTTTGCATAGTTATATTTACTTGAGCTTATTATTTAATAAATTATTATTAATATTATTAATATTATACAATTATTATTATTATTACGACTTAAGTTAGGATTAAATTCTTATAGTAGCGTAGTATTTAATTAAAGGCAAACAGAATCTAAGGTTCATATTATAACCATTGTACATTATTATCGTTTACTGAATCTGTTTTTTTTTGTGAGATCTCTGGTAATCGGGCAAACTCATTTTTTTCAATCGCTTACTGTAAAAGAAGTTTTCAATATAAAAAATTATTCTTGCATAGAAAATACGCATACACCCTCAAGCTTTGCAAAATAGTATACTAGACGTCTGTTTATTTTTTTCCATAAGAATATAGTGCATTTTTATGAACAATGATATTTATTTTAAACTTGGACCATTTTTTCCCGTTTTTTTACCTAAAAATTTTTGTTCACGATTCTCTAATATACAGAAAAATTTTGAGAATGAAGAAATTAAAACTCAGTGTGTTACGACTGTTTATAATCCGTCGCGAACGTTGCAGCGAGCGAGCTCACACTTAAAAGTTACACTTGGAACTAAACTTCTGAATGTTTTCCTGCATTTTAACTCTGACACATTCCAGTAAGCCACACTCACTCCGCTCTTTTTGTCCTTTCCCCTCCTCCTTCTTGCACTCCCATTACCTCTCTCTATCCATGCTTTCCGTTCGATCATCCAGTTCCTCTTTCTCTCTGTCCATGTCAGGTCTTCTTTAATTCTTTCACTCGTTCCCCTAAGTACCCTTTTCCTTTCCATAATTTATCTCTTCTCTCTCTTCTGTGTTTCTCCCCAGCACCTTTACCGCCTCCACTCTCACCTGAGCCCCAATATGTTTCATAAGTTTCTCCACTTCCTCCTGTCCCGAATTACTTTCTACTTCCATTCCTTTGATTAATATATTGCGCTTTATTTTCTCTCTCTCTTCTCCTTCTAGTCTTACTTTTTACCCCCCTGACTATGTCTCTTACTCTCTCCTTTCCCTCTGTTTACTCCCACATTCTAGTTTCCTGACCCTCTTCTTTAGCAAACAATCCTCTTTCTCGGCTTTCCACAGAACATCCCATTCCTCCCATTTCTTTCTCTTTTTTTCACTTCCTCCCTGAATTCTTCCCTATGCATCCTCGTTCTGTCAAACCCTTTGCAGGTTTCCTAACTGAGGCCTCTGATGAGTTTCTCGAGGCCTTCTAGACTACTCCCCCCTGCCCTTCTTTCAGGTGGAGTTCTCCGTCTAGTCGTCTTTCGTGCTTTCTCATTTTCCCCTTCCCCATCTAACTGGTCACTTACCCTTTTATTATCCTCCGAATTTTCCCCTTCCCTACTCGTGGTCGGTGGTTGTCGCCACTTCTCGAAAGACCACTTCGCGTTCGTACTATGCAAACTGTGAACGTTCGTCGGTCTGCCTCGTTTGCTTGCTACTGTCAATGCTACCTTTCTACGTTCTCGTTCGCCTCACCCGTTTGCATATTTTCGCTGGTTAATCCCGACCCACTCTCTGTATCCGTCTCCTGCTGCCCTTCACCAAATCCAAAAAAAAATTCTATTCAAAACCTCTGTTAAAGTGAGTGATTGAAAACAAATAATTCTTCCCGATTAACAAATTTTTAAAAATCCTATCTCGAGGTTTTCGAGTATCACATTAAAATAAAAAAATACGTGTCAGAATTGCCCCCAGACGTCAGAAGTTTCCCCTATACTAGGTAAAAACTGCAAAGTTTTCTGTTTGCTAGACTAGACCATTATATCTCTATGTTTTTGGGTCGCTGAATCCGCATCTGATGTCAAAATTTCCCATAGACGTCAGGATTTTCCCCTGGACTAGAAATTAATTCAAAATCGTCCGTTCGCTGGACGAGACCACTATATCTATATCGTTTGCAGATCGCTGAATCCGGATACATATTCCAAATTTGCCCTAGGCATCATGATTTTCCTCTAGCCTAGGGGAAAAATACAAAATTGTCTGTTTGCTAGACTGAGACACCATATCTAAAGATCTTTTAGATCGCTGGTTTCAAATCCGACCAGAGAATTCCCCTAGACGTCAGTATTTTTCCTGTTCAATTCTGTTCCTTCAATTCTGATTTTTCTGTTTAATTAACTGATTCTGGTAAAAGTTTGTCAACAACCGAAAAAAATGTGAAAAACATGATCAAAATCACAGATTTTTTCGATCACACTGAGGGGAATTACAGAGCATAGCTTGACGGTTCAAGTTTCTGTACATTATCATGACACATGTTTCTTTTCAATTATAAAGGACATGATTGTATGTCAAGCAAATTCTGCTGCCTCGATGGATGCCGAGAGCGATGACGCCTGCCTTAACCCCGTATGTCCTGACTGGACACATTTTTAAGATTTTTTTCAACAGCTCTATAACTATGAAATCGGTCATAGAAAAAATCGACAATACCTATTTCCAACGTAAAATTATCTGACCTTTCTATTTCTGCGGTTAGAATTTTTAAAAAATCCATATTTTAAAATATATATTTGTTTCATTAACAAAAAAAACGAAATTGTAATTTTAGGAACAAAATCGTCCGTAGATTTTTTTTATTTGTGCATTAGAAGTGTCCATTCACTCTAGCGTTAAAAATGTAGTGGTTGTTTTTTTTCAAATTAAACATGGCGGCATCCATTATGGCGGCTTAAATTCAATTTTTTTTTAATTTTACGGTACTTTTTCCAGCAAAAACAATTTTTGTTCAATTTTAATAAAAATAAGTGCAAGATGGTTTTTTGGGTCGCTGATTACAAATCTGCCATCAGATTTTCAAAATTTTTTGAAATTTTTGGCAGCCATATTCAATCTACCATCTTGAATTTTAAACATCTGATAACAGAATCGTAATCAGCGATCCGTAATACAAATTTTTATACAAATTATCATGAAAATTAAACCATTTTTTGATATTTTTGGCAGCCATAATGAAGCCATCTTGAATTTTTAAAATCTGATGTCAGAATCGTAATCAGCGATCCGTAAAACACTCTTATATGAATTTTCATAAAAATTGAACAATTTGTTGAAATTTTTTGCAGCCATATTGGATTTGCCATCTTGAATTTTGAAAACGTGATAGCAGATTCACAAGCAGAGACCCAAAAACCCATCTTGCGCTTATTTTGATTAAAATTACACAAAAATTGTTATTGCAGGAAAAAGTACCATAAAAATAAAAATTATTTGAATTTAAGCCTCCATATTGGATGCCGCCATGTTTAATTTGAAAAAAACAACCAGCGGAAGCGCGCTGCCCTGCAGGAGGCGTTAGTCTTTGACGATGAAGCCATAGTGTGTTCACCGACGAGTTGATACTGTCCTCATTAAAGGTGAAAAGCCCTCATACTTAGGCCTGTGGAGGTATGAGGGTTATCACTTGCGATCGGGCCAGGATCCCTAACGTGCGGGTTTCATCATAACACCATGGCATCTAAACACCTTAAAAAATGCAAAACTGATTCAAAAAACACAGCTTGTTTGTCATTACGAGCTAATGTTGAAAGTTCGAGCTCTAAGCATTCTTGTGACAAAAATACAAATAGATTTTGCTTTCTATGCAGCGAATATATCTTTAGAGATGCTAAGTTAACTTTCGAGAAGGTAAAAAGCATTTAAAGAGATTGCTTTGGTACTAATATATCGGATTTAGACAAAAATGGATGCCACTAAGAATCTGTAGCAGTTGTTATGTGATTCTGTTTCGTTGGGAAAAAGACAATTGCAGTGAGAAGCTGAAGTTGAATAAACTTACATTATGGAAAGAACCGTCTCAAAAAGAATATTGCTACTTCTTTATGAATGATCTAATGGGTGACAGTAGTGACAATAAAAAACAAATTTCTCATGCAAATGTGCTTTCTGTTGAGAGGCCATCAAAGTCACCCAAGAGCGGTAATAAAAAAATTAACAATAAATCAGTGATTTCACTGTCCTCCGTAGAAAATGCGCCGACTGTTAGAAAACAGAGGCGAGGACGTATAGGGAAGAAGTCAGCGAGGAACCGAAAAAAAAATGAGAAAGCCCTGTCGAAAATAAAAAAGCTCCGTCGAAAGCCGACGAAGAGGAGGTATTTGGGAAACTGAATAGCATAGAAGAGGGTCAGGAAACTAGAATGCGGGAGTGAAAAAAGGAAAAGGTGAGAGTAAGTGACGTAGTCAGGAGGGATGATAAGAAACTGCAGGAGGAAAATGAGTGAATGCGCCGACGACTAAGTGAAATAGAAGTAAGACTAGAAGGAGTGGAGAAATTGATGAGCGATATTGGGTGTCAGGTGAGAGCGGAGGCGGTAAAGGTGATAGGGAGAAAGACAGAAGGGAAAACAGGTGTGCTCATAGTGAAAGTGGGAAGCGAGGAGAAGAGATAAATTATGGATAGGAAAAGGGTACTTAGTGCAAGAAGTCAAAGAATTGAAGAGGACATGAGATGGGCAGAGAGAAAGAGGAAGTGGTTGATCGAACGGAAAGCATGGATAGAGAGGAGGACGGGGGTAATGTTTAGATAGGGAAAGACAAGGTGTGGGTGAATGGGGTAAAGTGGATCTGGGACGATGACAGAGATGAATTGAGAACAGAGGGAACAATATATGAATGAAGGGTAAACAAAGGTAATGAGAGTAGGAGAGGCGTGGCTGGGTTTCCACCAGAGAAGAAAAACTGCGCACAGGAAGGAAGAGGGGGAAAGGAAAAAAAGAGAGAAATGAGTGTGGCCTTTCTATCATTTTTGCAACAGTCTTTATAATTTTTATTCCGAACCGCTGTATATTTTGTAATTTTTGTTTAATTTAAGGTTATTGGCACTGTGGTAGTACATTAGTACATTGGAATGCAGGATTGATAATGAGACGTACTATAATGATAATGTTCGTGTGGATTGAACCATAAAAATTGGTGAAAATACTGGCAAGTGCAGAAAGCGGTACTTAGGAAAACCATTTCGCTTTGAGATTGGTGCAAAATTGCTGACAAAAGGTGCGGAATTATATCGGACTGAAGAAGCCACAAAAGTAATGAAATTCAGAGATCCAGACCCACCTACGGTGCCATCTGCTTCCGTGTTAAGAGTGGCAAAAGCTGAATATATAGATTCCACACGTCTGTACACGGATCCTCGAAGAGCACTGGAACAAGTGAAAAACACGAGATGGAATATCTCAATCCATGATATTGGATACAACCATTTCTCGGCGCACTTCTGGACAGCGAACAAAAGGCGCTTATATTTCTACAATTCCTTTCGAGAGATATCTAGTGTAAGCATTTATGCTTCCGGAAATATAATTTCGGAAATTGAATACGGAGATAGAATTAAGTCTGGTCCAATATATTTATATTTAATTGTAGTCAAGAATGAATCTGGTCAGTTCATTGTTGCGCAGATGATCAGCTCCGTTCACTATTCTACAGCTATTTGAAAGTTCCTCAACGAATGGGTTCGTTTAGGTGCTCCTCACCCAAAGGAGTTTACTTGCGAAGGAGCGAAGGCCATTATTATTGCTAGCATGAAAGCATAGAAATATAGAATATGTAAATGCCATAATATTTTCTGTTGCAATTTCAGAATATTTAAAAAGGTACCCAAAATAATTCTTTTGCTTAATCGTTCTCAAAAGTAGTTATTCAGACAAATATTGTCTGATAATAACGAACTGGTAAGAATCTTGAATTCTTTATTGAGTTAAATAATAATGTCTACGTAGTTATCGATAGATATTCTCTAATGAGCACATGTACATGCGACTTGTGTGATATAGAATTATTACAAATTTTATATCAGTGTTAGGTGAAATAGTTAAATTTATAGTCAGATCATTTGTATAGGCATTGAAACATACCTGGTAGCTGCAGAATTGTAATATTCAAGGGAACTGAGTCAGTACTTGTTTATTGTGTGTTTACGTGAGAAATGAAAAAAAAATTTCAAATTTTATAACAATTACGTATAACTATACACAAATTATATATTACAAAGTTCATTTATCTTATAATTGTTTTGTATTTTACTACTAGGTAATTTGTGCATAACGGAAGTCAAAAGAAGTAGTGAAAGAAGAATCCAAGAACTCGGAAGAATCCAAACGTGAACTGACTGTCTTTACTGAGCAAGCCTCCCTTTTTCCGCACATCACCATATTCTTCGGCCATCAGTCCTACGAACAGCATTCAGTGAGGGTGCTTACCTCGAGAGATGAGTGTAATTGTTTTATTATTCTGATTTTGTGTCGGTCTAAGAGGGGCCTCAAAAGTTTGCATAGGGATATGAGCTATTAGAATTTGTACATTAGGGTGGTCCAAAATAAGGCTTATAATGACATGATGCATATATGTAATCATGTATCATAATATAATAAATATATCAAATCCTCCAATTTTTATTGGAAAGTAGGTAATTTTTAACTGAATTTTTCTACATTTTCCCTAATTTTCCTACATTTATCCTTATTTTACAAAACATATAAGATATAAAATATGAAATAGTTTCAAAGGCATATCTAAAAAGTTCGTTATGATAATTCTGTTAAGCTTACAAAAACAACCTTTTTCTTTTCCTGGCCTTTTTTCGTATCGTGCGTCATTTGGCCGAAAATGCACAATCGATTCATTTGCGCACTGGAGACCTGAAATAGTGTTTCCTGTAGCGAGAAGTTAACCATGTTCGTTATCGCATTTGCGGCAACATCCTACGAAAACATCGCAGTCAAGTAGAATGAAAAGAATGAGAAGCATAAAGACCTTATAAGACAGCTGTGACTGTTATTTCCGGAATATTCTGTTAAGCAAGTCATCCTAATCATCGACGCACTTGTAAGCGTAGGGCTTGCACAGGTTTATGGCCTCAAAAGCAAGACTTCTACCGGACCATCGTATTGATTCTATAGCAGACTCTAAGCACATATCTCACGTTCGTAAGACGTGATTACAGCTGTAATTTTACCGCGAGTAGCCTGGAGCGGGTAGAAATGTGTAGAATGGCCCCCGCCTCTATCGCGACGTCCAGATTGTTTTTGTCAAGCTACGTTCGTGGGCTGGCCCGGCCTTGTATTAATGTGCCCCCTGTAAGCAACTTTTTCAACTGCGCATTAGCCGAAACGCGCAGGTCTCTTTGGCATCAATAAATATTATCAATAATTATACAGAGAAATCCACCCGACTCTGAGTGGAGTAACTCGCGGTGTAGTCATTCCTAGAACTGCTGGCTCACAGAGTTTCTCAGCTCAAGGGGCGAGAGATGGCTATTTGCGAATCTTGTCAGAAATGGAAGGGCTGCAGTGCCCGAGTGCTCAGTCGAGTATATTGCGCAATGTTATGCATGCCAACTGGAAACGATTGACACAGCCCCGATTTGAGCAGTTGAAAACGACGCGGCACATCCATGACAGTGTTTTTGATAATGTACAATCAATTCGCCAACTAAAAATGAGTATAATTGAATCAAAAAGTAAGTTAAAATATTACTATTTTTTAAGTGTAGAATGCTAGGATAGGTGGAAATGTCAGCCTTCAGGAAAGTTACCACATGGTAACTGTAACATGGGGACTATAAACGTACAGGTAAGTTATAAAGACCTGAATAGTAATATTTCCTAAGTATAGAATGTATTGTCTCAGTCATGTTCTATTACTTTATCGATTGACGACCTTTCAGTGTCACGAAATCGAGTAAAGAATGGAACATGAATGAGAAAATACATTCTACACTTGACAAATATTACTATTTTGAAATTTTTTACTTAGTTTTACGTTTAAAATATTTTCTCGAAAAGATGGTATGAATTTCCATTAGGTCAGGTTAAGTAATTAATTTAAAAAAACGAGGGCTTCTTGCTTTTGGGGCCTCTTTTTCATTGGTCAACCACTGTTGACGCGGAGGAAAGGGTAGAGGGACTGTGGTGGGAGGTGAAATTTTTTCTGCATTTTGCCTGAAGTATCTCAGCATCTTGTTGACACGCAGGAATACTTTTTAGGATATTGACCACTGAAAGTTTGGCACTTACAAGAGCGCCGATGCTAATGACGATTAGCTTAACTGAAAATACTGGATATAAAAGTCGCAAATCTCTCTTATCATTTTCCATGGCTATGATATTTTTGTCAGCTTGCGCTGAAAACTCTATAACAAACATGGTTCGTTTCTCGAAATCAAGGAGAACTATGTCAGGCTTCAAGTGCGAAACAGAAAAAGTTTCTGAGAATATGAAGTTCCAGTATACGAGGTGTGATCAAAGAATAACGAGACTTTCCGTTTTCTGCCAATAATATTTATTTATTCGTGAATATCAATCTTGCCGCCGTCAAAATAGTCCCCCTTGGATATAATGCACTTATGCCAGCACGTTTTCCAATCTTCAAAGCACTTGTTAAATTCACGTTTTGATATGGCATTCAGCTGCTTCAGCGATTCTGCTTTTATCTCATCGACGTCGTCAAAACGTCTTCCTTTCATGGATTTCTTCATCTTTGGGAATAGGAAAAAGTCACAGGGGACCATGTCCGATGAATAGGTTGGTTTTGGCATCAATACGGTGTTGTGTTTGCTTTTGGTCGAAATTTGCAATTATATGTGCTGTACCCAGAATAATTCTGTTGTGAAGAAGTTTAAGACTGAATATTCGGCGACTACTTTGACGGCGTGAGATGTAAAGTGGCGGAACAGAAGAGCTTTTGTGCATGTGCATAACCTTTCCTGTACCGATATCAAGAGATCTGTGCTTGTTATTCGTCCATAGAACCACTCGAAATAAATAGAGTAATACCGGGACGGCAAGCATGTTTTGCAGGTACTTTGTACCTCGCGGACCATTCAGAAGACCAAATCTGCCAGATAAGATCTGCTTCGCAGAGTATCCTTTATAAATCTTACATTCTGAATGATTCATTTTTAGCATAGATCTTAAGATCACATGTGTAAGATACATGAGTAACCTTATGCTTTCGACTTAGATGTTGGTTGCAAAATTTCTCATTAGAATGGAGAAGTGTGAGAAATAGTGGCGTTAATGTGAGGCAAAAGACAAGTGGGCTAAAGGAATCGCCTTGAAAGACACATTTCTGAAAGGTGAAGCTGTTAGTTGTAACATGATGTTTTCCAGTTGAAATTGTAAATCTGGTTTTACAAAGCAGCATCAATCTCTTCATGCACCTCACGATGTGCGAATGAACCTTTAAGCTTTCCAAATGACAGATGATAAGTCTCTGAGAAGTCGAATCGAAATCTTTCCGGTAATCAATCCAGGCTATCGATAGGCCACGCTAGTAGAATACTGCATCTTTACATACACATCTATTGATGAGCAGGCTCTCCTAATATCCTGCTTCGCCTTTCTTTGAGCCGCGTTGTTCGTGAATTTCTTGCCACACATGTCCGATTGTCCGAAAATCCTTATCATTTAGGATAGCTGTGCATCCTTCCATTAACCACTCCAGAAAAGGCTCTTCCGACTTTAGATATGAAGTTAAAATGCGGGTAAGATACTGTTGGGTTCAAGAAAAATTCTTTCACCGGAAGGTATTGATACCATCTGGTCCCGAAGTCGAATAGTTCTTCATGCCCCTTAATACTTTTTTCACCTCCTCGGTAGTGATGAACGGACATTCTTCCTCAGATGTTATGAGGGCATTGCACTACTCCATAAAACTATTTATGTTCTTTGAATGGCGAGCTTTGTAAACTTCTCTCCAAAACGCTTCGACCTTCTCTGGTTTGAGCGCATGGTCGTCAGTGTCAGGAGGCTCTTTGAAGAGTCAAGATGGGTCAGAGAAAAACTGTTGGTTTTTGTCAGATAGCACACGTCTTCTTTCAACCATATGCTGCCTGATGGTCAGCAGCTTTGACTTCTTCAGTGTGTGATAACGAATCCGCAGTTCGCGCGCGAACTGTCGAACCTTGTCGGTGAAATGCCAGCCAGTAGTTATGTATTCGATCACACGCCGAATGCGGAACGCGTACTGTCTTGCCCAGCCTATCATTTTGAAGAGTTGATGCATTCGTCCTTTGGTCTTATGATCAGCCGTTTGTTTTGTTTTACGGTTTGCATCTGCCAAAGCTCTTGCTGCATTATAGACATCACAATTAATAGTCCAGAGGTCCGACTCGTCTGAAAAATCTCCACGAAGCTCATCATCCAGAGGAGCATCAGGGCGACTGGTCGAAGTCGAGCCGATATACGCGAAATTTAGGAAAGAGAAGATTCACGAAATCTTCCCTCTCTACTTGCCACTACAATCTCACGCATATAGCCGCATCGGGGACGCGTCTCGGACGGGGTATTGATGAGACGAGGAGATGTTGTGGTAAGTGGTGGGAGGTGTTTCACGGAA
The DNA here is from genome assembly GCA_010014905.2 of Druon quercuslanigerum. Taxonomy (NCBI): domain Eukaryota; kingdom Metazoa; phylum Arthropoda; class Insecta; order Hymenoptera; family Cynipidae; genus Druon; species Druon quercuslanigerum. Next base: position 16,002 of record JAAAKG020182984.1, read on the forward strand.
TCTCGAGCTTTCGAGCGAAAGCCCGACTTCTCAGGTACCTAACGACTCAATTATTACCAATAATAATGTTCGAAAAATTTTTTCGATGGTTTTATTAAAAGGAACAAGAGAAAAACTATCGAAAGGTATAAAAACCTGTATTTCGATTTTTTTAGAGTAAGCCCCCTTTCTTCGGCACACGTCACATATAATAACAATTTTCCCACTTACAATACAGTATGTTCAAAAAACACACCTAAATTTACTTCCTTAGTATTACATCCCTACAGTGATTGTAATGCAGGCATTAAAATATTATAATGACAGCCTAAACTCTGTAAAATGCAGAGAGCAGCTCTATCAACAACAAATATTCATAATTGACACGATAATTAATCCGAAGAAGTTCCGCCGAGCGAGCATCCCAGCGGTCATTTATCTATTGCCGTAAATATATTTAAAAGCTATTTAAAAGCCTTATTCTTTGCTCATTTCTTTCTTCTAACCGGTAATTTAATTATAGATTTAATGCTTTCAAGATGATTCATTTTGATAAAAAGAGATATTTAGGGTTCCAATCGTGTACAAAAACTACGAATTTTGCCGACACTTCGTGATTGGCACGCTACCTACAAGAAACTATTAAAACTTCACCTTCTCCTACCCAACACCCTTCCATTTGACCTTTTGTCTACATTGCACCGCATATCATTTGACCAATACAAACGGATTAAAGATCTTTCACTCAAAAACAAAAAATATTAATTTGACCAATTACTTCCAGTAAGGCAAACACCACTAACTGATACAGTAAAGAACATCTCTGATCATCCTCTCAGCAATAAAATGATTTCAGACTTATCAAAATGTCACAATTTTTCAGTACCTCCTTCCAAAATCCCGAAGAAATGAATCATCAGTAATTTGGCATTCACAATATATAACCTTCCACCCGAAATAGCGAATAACATCAGACGTAGGGGCCAACATTTTACGCCAAGCTCAAGTTCCCTTCTCAAACTTAACAAAACAAGAACAGATCGCAATTAAAGAAATTAATCGGAAAAAAGACATCATAATATTAGCCAAAAATAAAGGCAACAGAACAGTAATAATGAATAAAGAAAACTATAACAATAAGATCGTAGACCTTCTAACTGAAGATACATACAAAAAACTTAAGATGGACCCCACAAAAGCAATTTTCAGTAAAACAGAAGCCCTTTTTAATTGATTACACCCTAATATCCAGTTCACCATGGAAATTGACCAAAACGGAAAATTTCATTTCTTGGACGAATTAAAAGAACGATTAAACAAACAAATTGATATAGCAATAAGAAAATACATTTAAAACAACATGTGATCACAACCAAGTAATATTTAAACTATCTGCGAAAATAGGGCAACTACTAAATAACCTAAAGCCAAGAAGGCATCCTTTAGTGATCCGGGAGTATATACAATTCCTTTTTCTTGTCGCAAAGACTATATTGGAGAAACCTGAAGACCGATGAGCCAACGTATAAAGGAGCATGAGAGTAAAATCAGGCTAAAACATTTCAGGAAAACAGCACGTAACATTTTATTTAAAAAAACAAACGTCATCGGAAAAACTCACAATATTTTTTCAAGAAACCATAGAGAAGCAATAGAAATCTTAAAACACTCTAAGAACATGAATAGGGAAAATGGATACAACATCAATCCGATCTGGGTTTCAGTCCTGCCGGATTTATAAAAAAAGACTTGACTGGCCAATCAGGTTCGACCAATCCCCACGGTGAGGCGCGCTGGCCAACCGCAGGTATCGCAAAGAGTATACATAAGAACAACATAACCGGATACCTCAGTTTCAGATCAGCCCTAAAGAAGTGAACTGCAATGTTCACGAAACGTCGTTCTCCAGGACTGACCTGAAACTGAGGTATCAGGTTATGTTGTTCTTATGTACACTCTCTGCGATACCTGATTGGATAATCTATAAGCTGTGTATTTATGTGTGCGCGCGCGTGTGTGTGTCAAATTTTAGAAAATCGGTTTATTGGCTTGAACTACTTGTTTCCCCCAAACTCGTATCCCTGTACAAGATTTTGGTCTAGTTTAACTCGAAAGTAGTTCTAGGAAAAAAAAAAGTCAGTGCACATGGGTGTAAGTGCCATGCTTCAAAGTGTGGTGTCACCGCGGCATCATTGCTTTTCAGAGCACGTATCGATTCTAGTTTTTCTAAGTTTGTGTGTCAAAAATTCTGAATTCTTGGAAAGAAATAGTTGCCGCAAAAGTTACTTTTTATGTTTTAAAATTGAAGCTTTCTGGTGCGCGCCTATATTTCACAAGGGCTTTCTCACACATGTTTATCTTTCTTAAAATGCTCTTTTTGCGATTTAATACACCTAAAAAATAGCTCAAAAGCACTTTTGGTTTTTATATTATATTAAAAAATTAAACAGTTACGTAATTATTTATGTGTCGAAAATGAAGCTTCTTGATGATCGTCGCTCTTTGACCAGATGGTTATCTTTCTTAAGTGCTCTTTTTGCATTTCAATAGAGCTAACCAATAGCTCAAAAGTACTTTCTCCTTTTTTTTAAATTGAAAAATAAAACACTTTCAGGATGTTCGTTTAATAGTTTAATAAAGCTTAACAGTACTTCGAAAAGGTTTTGCATTGTTTGTTTAGAATTATTTGCGTGGAAGTTAGACAGTTCTTTAGTTCTTTAGTAGTAATGACAATCAATAAATGCGTTTAATTATTAATAAAGTGAGGCATGTAGACAGAGAAGGAAATGTAAATTTTGTCTGTGCTAATAATATTATGGAATGGCTGCTGAGTTACAAATACTACAAAAAAGTAAGAATATTCGGCGGTTCTAGTGGGCGAAGAGTGAATTGTGTTTTACACTTATTTGTGGCATAAAAAAGGTATGTTATAAATAGACGGGATATATTCTGAATAAAGTGAATAAAATATTACGTGCGAAAACTTTAATTTGACATCAACTACATTCACTTATAGCGATGAGAGCAAAAACGTGAATCTGAACATAACCTCGAAATAATTAAAGACCGGCCGGGTATGTTGATTAGATTTGCGACTGATTATTCTTTACCAAACAAATGCTTTATAGGTTAGTAATGTTTATTACTAACAGTTTAGGCAGTAATAATTAAAAAAATAATTACTTATTAATAATTTTAATAAGTAACACATTATTTCTGATTGTAATAATTGATTTCCATTGTTTTTTTTCGTAGATCGATCCTAGACGAGATGCCCATCAGGAAATTCAGATGAAATTGGTACATTTCAGCTGGTGCATCGATCTGTTGGTTTAAATTACTTTTTTAAAAACTTTAAAGACCTTCAAAATAATACGAACAAAAATCATAAGTACAAGATAAAATTCAAAAATCAACATTTTTAATTAAGCGAAATTTCTCAAGAATATGATAGTTGCTCGAGGGAATTTCAATAATTGGAGTTTATAATTCATTTTTGCAGTCAAAAGCCGAACTGTGCGCTACATTAAACTCGATTATCTTCGTCATTTTCCTATCCTCCGTCAATTCTTTTTTAATCGATGGGTAAAATTACGAAGCAAAGTCTTTATAATTCATTCTTTTACGCCCTACTTCTGTACTAAAGTATCTTAGAAGCTTAGGCATCTTCAGTCTCCTAGTACCTTTACCTTTTCAGAATCGAAAATTCCATTTACCTGATAAAATAAATAATTACCTTGTCAACACTTTTAAAAACTGAGATTCTGAAATATCTTTAACAAATAGGTAGATATCCTGCTAAATAAACCCTACCATCGACGAGACTCGAAATTTACTTAAGGGTTGATAAACCAAACTTCGAGATGAGGTGCTAAAAACTTTATTAATTAAAATTCAGGAATGTCATGTCGCTTCAAAATATGAATCAGAATGTGAATCAGAATTAATTTTAGGGGCTGATCAAATCCCAATTTAGAAATCAGATCCAGAGATAGCAATTTCAAAAATAACAACATTTCTAAAAAATTTGGAATCAACTGACTGTCTGGAGATATCACTTGTAGATTTATTTCTGATGCACTCTTATCATCAACGAGTCTCTAATTTATTTTAGTGGTTGATAAACCAAATTGTGAGATGACGTGCAGAGAAAACTTTTTCTAAAATAACAAACTCTCTATAAATTTTATTAATTAAAATTAGTGCAAGTTATATTGCTTCGAGATATCTTTCTGATACACGTATACCATCAAAATGTCTGGGAATTCATTTCAGGCTGATCAATCCCCAATCTTGGGATAAGGTCCAGAGATTACGATTTTTATATAAAGATCATTGACATGCACCAGCTGAAATCTCCCATTCCATCTGCATTTCCTGATGGATGTCTCGTCCAGGATCAATCTACGAAAAAAGAATGAAAATCATTTATTACAATCAGAAATGATGTGAACGTAATATTGTATTCACTTTATTCCAAACATATTATGTCTATTTATAACATACCTTTTTTATGCCGCAAATGAGCGTTAAACACAATTCATTCTTCGCCCACTGGAAGCGCCGAATATTATTATTATTATTTTATAGTATTTGTCACGGACTTGACCGAAGGGCCGATCCGAATGCAACTTTAAAACCACGAAATTTGAAAGTGCCCCTGCAGAATGGCTTCTCCCGTGATGATGTGCAAATCGGGTAGCATTCAAGTTCTCTGTACATGTAAGCCCCAGCGTGCCCACCTTGTATATAAGCCGTCTACCTCTCGAAAAATGGATATGTACGAGGAGCGCTACCTCAACCTCTGCGTGGACAGAAGCCACACACGACGAGGAAAAATTGACATACAGACCAACCGCGGAAAACAGGCACCTCCTTAGAAATTGTCGAAATTTCAGGACAAGAAGGAACATGATCATCCAGGTCCCTCCTAACCCCCCAGAACTGGTTGAAATGGATAGCTCCCTTCGTGAGGATATCTCGGAAGAGTCCGACATCTGGACTTTTAATTTTTCAGTTGATAGTACTGCAAGAGCTTTGGCTGATTCAAATCGAAGGCTAAAATCCACGATAGATAAAAAGTCCAAAAGAAGCTTGCGTCAACTAAACGTAAGATTGGATGAGTAAGTGAGAATGCGTCCCGTGTTCAATGTTTCATTGCACATTTTTGAGAAAATACGGGTCTTATCTGACGCAAAAAGGAGAATACAGAAGGACCTCTTCAGCGATCTCCCTCTTTCTATCCAATATCCGCCCAAGCACGAAGAAGTAGAGACTTTTTGCAGAAGGTTTACAAAATCTCACTTTGCAACAAACTCATAACATATGAGGAATGTTCATTAATCACTGCCGAAGAGGTGAAGAAAGCACATAGTATTAGATGGTACTAAGAAATTCTGGCGGAAAAAGATTACTTCCCCAGACTAATATCTAACCCATATCTTAAACTCAAATGTAAAGTCGGTGACGCCCACTCCGCAGTAGCTAGTGTTAGGACGAAATTCAATTCTAACGAAGAAAGACCACTTGTCTAACCCAGGCAGTTACAGGTGATTAACTTTTCTAAACACGCTGTATAAAGCTGTGTGAGAGAGATGTTCGAACAACGTGGGTCCCAACGAGGTGTAGCAGGCTGCTGAAAGAACCTGCTAATCACCAGGTGAAAGCTTTTGATTCAACCTCGTGTAGACTTAATATTTTTTGGTAGGAAAGCTGAAAATTTCATCCAAACTAAGTGAGATGCATAGAGATTGATGCACCTTTGGAAAACTAGATTCAGTACAGGAGCGTCTTCAGGACAACACCATGAGCCCTCTGCCCTTTTGGATCACACTTCTGCACTACGCTATTCTCTTGGGAACTTCTGCGGCGCCGGCGACAAAAATCATCGTGAGCATAAGGTCACTCATTTTTTTTATATGGATGACATCCGGATGCTGGGGAAACCTATACATACTTAGGCCTGAGAGCCACATTCAAAAAGTAACAGCAGTGAAGAAGTCTCTCCGAAGCAGATACAAGCGTCTTCTTCGACATACTTCGTCTGCCAATCTGTCGACGTTGAACAAGGTATCTTCGACTAACATTCTTCCCGTTCTCGTTCTACTTTACTCATTTGAGGTAGTTCTGTAGGCAAGGCACGATCTCACGGCCCTCGATATCGCTACGTGTAAGACCATACATATGCAGAAGAGCTAGCATATACATTTGTCCGTTCCGCAATTATACAATCCACGCCGTCAAGGCGGGCCTGAACTTCTAAATCTCGAATGTCTTTATAACCGAATAATCCTGAGTATAGCTTACACAGTCGCCAAAGGAACTCTTCAAAAAATGTGCAAGAAAGATGATATGATTAGAAACGGAGCGTTCCATTATCAGGCGGCTCAGCAATTCTAAGGAACGAAATTCAAGGTTTTTTCCAAGTTTTCCAGGTCAAGAAGTTCAAGTTTTTCTAGGTCTTCTTTTTACATAAAATAATGAAATAACCATTTATTACAGATCTCTTGAAATGCTTAAAATATTTGTGAATTCATTGCGATATCTTAAAGTACTTAAAATCTTTGTGAAGTCTTGACATTTCTGTGAAATCTTTTGGTATCTTTTTAAATGTTTGTAAAATATTTGAAATCCTTCAAATCTTTAGAATCCTTGAAATCTACGAAATCATTATGAAATTTTTTGAAATTTGTAAGAAATGTTTGAAATAATTCTGAAAGCGCTCTTTAATCTTTGCTTGTGACACCTTTTATATTCATTTGAAATCATTGAAATATTTTGAAATCTTCTGAATTTTTTTTATATATTGAATTTTTATAGTCGCATCAACTGCCAGTGTCATTAGGCACTTTTCTATCGGGTTAGTTGTGCACGCCCGTCCTCAATAGTAAGACATATGGGGCATTATTTCTCAACTTATCAACTTTGAAAGTCATGTTCTTAGAATTTCTTTAAGTTCTCGGAATATATTCACCTACCCAACAGTAATTAACAGACAAATTTATAGACCACGATTAGCACCCCTCTTCAAGTGGTGGGTAAAATCTTGCATTCATTCATAGAATATTTATGGATAATGAATAATTATTGCAAATTGACAAACTATAATAACGCTTTGAAAGAATGGTAGACTTTCAAACTAGTCTCTGACATATTAGGGGCTGTCCATAAATTACGTAACGCGTTTTTCTTTTGTTTAAATAAAAAAAAAGAATGAAATTGCCTTGCAGCCAAAAGGGATGCAACGATATAAATAAAAAAAAACCGCGTTACGTAATTTATGGATAGCCCCTTAAAGGATTACGTCTAAGCCAGAGTATTATGACTGTCATTTACATCAGAGCCCATATCTCGGAAACTATTCACTGGACCATATTTTTACTCGGGACCTTTTTTAAAGCTAGAAAGTCAAGCTTTCTTTTAAGACTATTTAAAATTATTAAAAATATCCGATTATGCAAAAAAGTTAAATAAAGTATTAAATTGTTTTTAAAACGCTTAAAAATTGTTTAATTTTTGGTTTCTTAATGAAATAGAATAAGAGTGAAGAATAGCCTTTTGAAAACCCTCATAAACAATTTAAATCGCTAAAATACAAAGGAACTTAGAGGCTTTTGAAAATACCTGTGCAGACGTCGGGGTTCAAAATGCCCCCCCCCCCCCCCCCCCCCTTACGGGGGGTGGCAATCGGGATCTAGAAAAAAATTCGGAAAAAAAGGGGAGGGGTGGTGAACAAAATTCGAGAAGTTAAAGAAATTCTAAGAATATGGCTTTGAAAGTTGGGGCAGGTGAGAAATAATGGCCCATATACAGTACAGTGTATTCATACATAATACAGTACAGTGAATTGTACATTACATGAAAGCATCAAATGTATAAATTAGTAGCGGGGAAAGAGTTATAGCATCGTTCTCACTATCGGGGGAAAAACGAACTCAATAGCGGGAATTCGCAATAACGAATTTCGCATTACCGCGACACCCTGGCTACCAAGGCTGCAGTGTTGGAATATAAGACAATCACGATACCGTCTGAGACTCGATGGATCCCTGTTCGCAAATGACCTCACACAGAATACATGGGGAAATGTCTTTCGGTGGATTTAGTTAACACTTGGAAATTTTTTAGTTTATAAGGACCCAAGGAAATATCTTTTCAAAAATTTCAAAAAAATTGACAGTTTTAACGCTATACGGCGTCAAACGCTCAAGATCAGAGCATAAGATATATCCGTATATCATCAGTATCATGCATTAAAATGTGTTTAATATTATGGCTGTCTCACAGAGCGCGCTTCTTAGGACTGATTCGGGGCAGCAACGGTGATAATATAAGATCAGTACACGGAGAGAACTGGTAGAGTATATGCTACTACTCGCGTTTAGTAAGCTGATTTATAGTAATAGCAACTACGCGTTGGTTCATAAACACGAAACAGCGTTCTGTTGATTCTACTGAACAGAAGAGTACGAACGCTATCTTTTCAGTAAAATCAACTGTATAGGCCTCTGACGCTCCTGAGTTAAACTATAAACTTAACCTCTCTGATCCGCTGAATGTTCAGACCATGTAATTCTAATTTGTATGTGCTTAAAAATCCATTTCTGGTTTCTCAAGCTGCTGACAACTAGTGTGGATAGGCGAATGGTTAGGCTCGTTCATTAGCGTGCGTTAGGTTATGCGTTCGAATCTAGCTCTACCCCCGTTCGCGTGCGAAATTTTAATTGTTATATAAGCGGTAAAAATTACAATGTGCAAATTAATCATAAGTAGATGCATGTATATCTTGAAAAAATCATATATTATGTGTAATTATATATTTTTAAGGATTCTTTTTTTATAATTTTAAGCGTGATTTTACTAATCACTGAAAAGTAGCATCTACTGCGCACGCAGTCGCATGTACCATTCTTGTTCAGTAGAACGCACTCATCATCAGTATGTTCTTCTAAACATGAATCGTACGTGCGACTGCGTGCGTAGTAGAAGCTACTCTTCGGCGACTAGTGGAATCGACTAAACACGCGTTCAGTAGATTCTACTGTCGTAGTGGCCCTTCCATAATTTACTATTCCGTTTAGTAGCTCTAACCCTTGCAAGGGTGGGAGCCACTAAACGTTTTTCTCCGCGCATCATGTGCGATAATTCCAATCCTAAGAATCGCCCTCTTTTCGCAACGGTCGAACGCTAAGCGATCAGTATTTTGAGTACACTGTAATATTCACAATTTAAGGGCAGTAACGGTGCTTAAATAACGTCAGTATCAAGTGCGCTAATGTCAATTATATGAATGGCCCGCTTCTCGCAACGTGCGAACGCAAAGCGCTCAATATTGGAAAATAACTGCAACACTCACTGTTTCAGGGCAGCAACGATGATAAAATAAGGTCAAGATAAAGTGCGGGCGTTGCGAAAAGTGGACGGTATATATGATTGGCACAAATGCACTTGATAATGATCTTATTTTAGAAGCGGTGCTGCCCTGCAACTGTGAGTGTTGAACTTAATTCCAAGTATTGAACGCTTCGCGTTCGGAAGTGGCGAGAAGCGGGGGATTTATATAATTGGCATTACCTTAAATCAAACTGAGCTTACATAGCATCCTTTCTCCAGTCAAAGCAGTAAATCTATCAGTTATGACAAAATCGATAGAGCGGAAAATTCTACGTTCACGTACGTACCCAAGTCATAGGTCAATTGTAACGTTCAAGGTCAGTTAGAGGTT
>JAAAKG020182995.1:0-25704 GCA_010014905.2 Druon quercuslanigerum
GGCATGAATATCTGGATGTTAGGTGGGACAATCTTACCCTTTGAACATCTACATTTAAACATCCATTTTTCTCCGTGTAGCTGGCTAGTTGGCAACATGTTATTGAAGTTAAAACAAAATGCTCAAATGAGTTTTTTGACTTTCGTAAGTCCGGCAGTGAGTGAGGCATGAAGTCTCCCTATAAAATCTTTTCTTTTTTTATAAAAATATTTAATTATTATTTTTATATACTATGTTTTATTGATAAGGATAATCAAGCAATATAGATTGTATTATTAATTACCTGCCTACTAAATATCATTCTAGAACCACCACTTTCAGCTGCTGGAAGCTCAGGAATTTTTCCAGTTTGCTGAAAACAAGAATTCACCCAGTTACGGATTTCTTTTCTAATATTTTCTTCCATCAAAGCACTCTTTTCTTTTTTGATTATCTCCTTCGATTCCTTTACAAGCTTTTCATAGAGTTCCTGATATTCGTTTTGTTTCTCATATCTATTCTTGTAAAAAAAGACAATCAAATGTCCAAATTTTTTAATTTGAATCTTATACTATGTATGTGTTAATTAGATGTATTTTCATTTTTACCTGTATTGTGCAATTCTTTCGGACTGTCTTGCATCGTCCGTTATTACTTGACTCGGTTGGACCATCCCTGAAAAATTAAGAACATGTTTTTTTACTTTTAACAAATATATTTGATTGACTCTATTTACAATTTTATTCATTTCCACAAACCTATGAGCAACATTTCTTCAATTCGAAACTTTCTAATTTTTCTCCTAGTTGTGTAACCTCTCCAAAGTTTCTGAATTTTCAAAGCTGCCGCCACGTCACTTTTTTCTTCAGATTTTGCAGCTTCTTGTTTTATGGTCGACCTTTCCTTCATTTCTCGAATTTCTTTCATGAATTGAAATCGTAATCTCCCTTGTCTTGCTCGCTCATGTGACTAAACAAAAGAAAGTTCCTCATTTAAACTCAGTAAATTGTGCATGTATTTATAATGTTTATATTTTATAATGAAAATATAAACTCACTTGAATTAATCGTATAGCTTCGGCCTCAGTCATTTTTTTTGCAGTAACAACTTCATCCAGAGCCCCAATAGCTCTCAAAGTATCTTCAATAAATTTTCGCCTTTCTTGAATTTCTTTCTCGCGTTCTCTTCGAAAATAATTTGGAATTCGAAATTCCGCCTCTTGAGGGGTAATTTGATATTTCAATAAAATATCATCACAATAACTGTGTTCCGAAAGATCAATTTCTACTAATTGATGTTTCAATTCCAAAATTCTCCCCAATGCCGAGTCCAATAATTTTTTTACTAATATTCGTTTTTGGGGTTGTATTAGTTGATCGTAACAAATTTCTAATTTATTGAAAATAACGATATACCTAACATATAATTCAGATACAACATTATGAGCCCTTTTTCGATCTTTTGGTGGTTTTGCACTTTGTACATTTGTATCAAATTGTAAAACTTCGTCGAGAGCTGATTGAGCTTCTCTCCAAATTTCGTTGTATGTTTCATTTGACATTTCACATAAAATACATCAAACTTCGTCTTGAAATTATTATTATTTAATTTATAGTTTCTTGTGAGTGAGTTGCTGAGGTAAAAATACGTGTATGACTTTGTTACGCATCGTTTGCTACGAAACAGGGGGCTGTTACCAGGATACGTTCTATAATAGACGGCTACATATCATTCTGATGGTTCAATAAACTTGTATTTCTGATCATAAGAATTTTTTTAAATTTTGAATTGCAAGTTTTTATTCCTTGTCGCATATTGTACAGAATTTTGCAAAGTTGGTAATATTTTTCTAAAAATTTGTTTTCAAATATTTGGGTCTTTTATATTAATTATTTCTAAATTTCATATATTTTATTTTATCTCAGTGAAGTTAAAAAAAAAGGTTTTGAAATTTTTTGTTTTTGAAAATCTCATTTTGTAAAATGGTGAAATTTTTGGCAAGCAACCAACTATGCGCCTCCTCGTCTTCATCTTACAAAACCATTTTCAAGTTTGTTAGGTGTAGACTATCTTTTGATACTCAATCACTTATCATTCAATCAATTAGTCAATTATTTAATTAGTTTTTTCATCATTTACATTATTATGTAATTGATTTGTTTACATAATCTTTTATTATCAGCAATGAACAATAATTTTTTTCTCTGCGATGATTAGTTTATTAATTTTCGGCATTCTTAACATAAAATAATACAACGATATAAAATCAATCCCTTTAATAACATTTTTGATAAATAATAAATAAACAATGTAAAACTAGTTAATTTGTTCACAAATTCAATACATTAAATATGCACACGATTTCTAGAGTGAAGCGTATTATTTAAACAACAACGGATTATTGATAAACAAAAACCTAGAAAAAAATGAACTTGTAATGAACTGCAAATGTATATATGCCAACAAAACGCTCAAATACGATCGCAGTACATTTTCCAGTACATACAGGGCTTTCCGAATGTAAAGGGTCAAAGTTTCATGGTCATAATTCGTGATCTATGTGAGCTAAAAGATTTTTTTTTATTTTACACAGAATTTATTCCTCTATCATTTATTTTCCTAACGTTTTTCTGCAAGATATGAAAAAAGCGAGCAGTTTTGAAAAAAATGTTTCGTTACAAATAGCTCAAAATAGCAAAAAATTATGTTTTTTTGGAGAGGTTTTTTTGTGCTTCAACTTTTTCAGAATTTTCTCTATTTTAATTTTGGTGTTGAACATTTTACTCTAAAATTCAATGTGGCGCGTCAGTCTACGCATACACGATTTTTGGAACTTTTTAAAAAAATATCTCCGGGACGCACGGGTGTCATTTCTAGAAAACTTGGAATGTTAAGCAGGACTCCTTATGTGGAGAAATCAAATGAGGGTATAATGAAGGGTGTAATGAAGTTTTTTTGGAAAGTTTCAGATAAAAATATTTAATAGTTTAGGAGTAGTTACGATTTTAGTGAACGTCAGCGCTGGAGTTTTCGAGCTTACTGTGCACTCAGCTGCCCCATGTTCTCTAGCTAGAGAGTTTTTGCTTATAATATAACGAAATATTCATAAATTTTATTTAATTTTGAATTTATTTTCCGGTTTCTTTAGATTTAAATGTAGAATACTTTAATGTACATCTAATGTTTACACCGACCTTCGGCTTAACTCGTATCGAGCAAAAAAACTAAAGACGACTCGATTCTTTATTGTGATGAAGAATAAACTGTATACTTTATTTTAAAATACATCGAAAATTTAATTAAATGGATTTATATTCAGTACACTTAATTTTTTGTATTTTTATTCAATAACAGATTTAGGTTTTATCCAATGTATAAGCCATACACTGGCGAGACACTTCGTGCCGTGCGACTGTACGCCACGGAGCTTTTGATACGCACGAAAACTCCAGCGCTGACCTTCAATAAAATCATAACTACTCCTAAACTATTACGTTTTCTGATTTGAACCTTTTAAAAAAACTGCATTATGCCCTTCTCCGAATTTTTGTCTCGAGAAGTATTTGCCTGCTCAAAATTCCCTCGCTAAACGAAACGCTGGAAGTTACAAGTGTTCGATTCGCGCCGAGCATCAGAAAATAATTAATAATAATTTTTTTAAACAATGGTTTTGAATTCCTATCATATTGTCAATCGAAGGACATCTTAAAGCAAATTCCCTGAAATTTTCATAGAAAAATCAAAAACTGAAACACTGAGCACGAGTTGAAGTGAAAACCGGATTAAAATTAAGTTTTTCAAAAAAGTCAGTTTTTTTCGTTTTATTTCAAAAACTAAAAAACTTGCAACTTTTTGTCTAGAGGAAAAAAGATGCGCAATAAATTTGTTTTGAAGCCTCCAGGGGACTATGATTTCGCACGAGAAAATTCTGTACGCACTTATACGAACCGGCCCCTCAAATGGCTTCCTATTTTCATTTGTTCTCAAGATAAAGTTTATGTAAATAAATCCCCGTAAAAAGTAAATTATTGAATATTTCAGAATTTTGAAATGAATATCTGGATTTTTTAAAAGATTTTTGTTAACGTCCGCCTTGTTCTGGGATCAGATCAAAATCGACACTTTAAAAAGGAAGCCGGAAAATCCTGTTTGTGGAGTGTTTTGCCCTCTATCTATTGTGACAAAAAAATTTAGGACAGAATTGGTCATATCTTTCAATTCGGAAGACTTTAAGCTTACAGATTCTTTTTATTAAAAAATTTGGGTTTTTTTTAGAGTTGCAATCAAAAGAAATGAGGGGCTCTGACTAAATTCATGTTTTGTGTTTCCTCTTTCTTTCTCAGAGTAAAGTTAAAAATGATATTTTCTGTTTCGCATAAAAAATGCACTTTTAAATATTTAAGAATGCCAAACAGGTAAAGCTAAAAAAAGATTCTTTGAATGAAAGACTATGTATTTTAATTTATAAAAATACGTTGGCTCTCAGTCAAAGAAATTTCTTTGGTTTAAAATAAATGTTTTTTTGTTCTAATAAAAAATTGTCTTTAATTTAAAATGATTTTCTTAGTTATGAAGTTATTTTTGGTAAAATGAAAGTTTCTCTAATTTAAGCTAAATATTTTCCTGAGTGCATTTCTTTGTTCTCAATTCTAAAATTACAAAATATATATTTTCCCAATTTTATCATTTTCTTTAAAAAAATTTTATTTTGCTTAACCCTTCGATGGCACACTGGGGTCGCAAGGACCCCAGCCATGAAAATTCATGAAAACCTATTTGAAAATGGTACTTAAGCGGCCTTGTGACCTTAGCCAGGTACCCCCCACCCCAAATGTCATTTTTTGCTACTCTTTAACTTCTACCACCTTTTTTCATATTTAAAATAAATTTTGAACCAAATAATCCACATCATTCTTTACAATTACTATCTAAGCGTATGCAAAAAGTTCAGCTACTGAAAATAATAATTTTTGCTCTTCGTGGGAAGCCTTTTTCGCTGGGGGTCAAACAGGCCCCAGTGTGCCAGCTATGTTACGCGTCAGGAAGTTTAAATTTCGCGGGCACTTATGTTAGTTCGTTAGCGCCACCTAGTGACCGGTAAACGCTCTTACTTGAATGTGATTTTCTGTGTTGTCTGTGTGCTGTGCAGTGGGCATTATTTCTGAAATAAACTTTTAAGTAAATCACAAAATTGGCTTTTTGTAATGGTAAAAAAGTGATAATAACAATGTCAGGAGCACTAGGATTAGAACAATTTGTAAATGACGTTCGGACACTCTCGGCAGACGGTATGAAATGATTCTATCAATCATATTGTCCCTCAAATTTCCAACATAACCTGAAAATCAATGCAAAATTTCCTCAAACTTAATAAAGCTCCTTTGTTTAAAAAAAAAGATTAATGTTTGGCTAAAAAATTTATGCCCTGTTCTTAAATCTCGTAAGAAAATAGAATTGATAAAAAAATTTGATTGAAAAGTTTTTTTTATTAATATTTTTCATCACTTGACTTTGAAGTTGTTAATCTCTATGATGTGTTTTTTAAGTTGTTAAAATTCGTTTAATTGCAGGTTTTTGTTAGAATATAAGTGAGTAGACCTAAATTTCAAATCTATTAGAAGTCTGTCACAATTACAGAGGATTTTAAAGTTTTATGTAATCTACTTTGTGAAATTCGATCATTTGTTTTGAATTTCGTTTACCAACTAATTTATTAATTTTTACAAAACAGTTTTCATCTTTTTTTTCAATCTAGAATTAAAAAATTTTGTAAATATCAAACTAATTTGTGAATTAAGCCAAATTAACGTCTTTAATACTATTGAATACAAAATTATAAATTTAAGGTTTGCAGGACAGAACGAGATAACCAATATTTTTTCCGAAAATAAGCTTTTGGCATACAAAATTCTTTAAAACTCAAATATATGTTGTATTAAAAGGATTTTTTGAAAGATTATTTATAATATAGGAATAAAAATATTGCTAATTCAAAACCAGATAATTGACTGCAATTGTCTCACATCTTTTTTTTTAATTCCTTAACCTATTATCTTTTTTTAAAACTTCCTGCTCAACTTGCTCTTCATAAAAGTTTTTAAATGCATTAATATAGTAAAAAAATTTCTTTTTTTAAGAAAAAGCCCTTAAATAAATCAATTTTTGTCACTTTTGTCTGTACCAAAGTACCAATCAAATTCAAATCTTAAATCTTCATTTTCTATAAAAAGCCACTTTTATAAGTTTTTTTTCACTCAAATTCTTGCGTCGCGATCATAAACAATATATCGTACATTTATTATCGTTTATTTATAAAGAAACATATTTTTCTTCTTTTTATGGAACTTTCAAGTAAAGAATCATTTTTCCCATATCTCAGGAGGAAGTTTGTATTATTGTTTTAAATTGAAATACAAATTTTTAGTCGCTATCCAAAGATGATTTTCAAAACTTATGATATTTGAACCTCAAAATTCTTGAATAATGTACTGGAAATTTGTTAGCTTTTTCTAATCAAACTCTTTTGAGATTGTAAACTTCACATTCTACTTCTCGGAACAGAAAATTTTTAGATCATGCTTTTTGGTCTAAATTTAGCTTAAAGTTGATTTCGGTTTTATAGAATGTTATTTCCCGCCCCTGAAAAAATCCGATTTTATTGGTTATCTAGTCCTGTATTGCAATCCCTTCAATGATATATATTTTTTTACCGCGGGCTTTAAAGTTCCCGAGTCTACATCTATTTATGAAAAAAGAGGCGATTTTTGATATCTTTTTTTGTCTAATGCTACAAAGTTCTAATTATAATTTTTCAAATATGTGTGTCCGTCTTTCCAGGCAACTTCCAGGAGTTAGCTAGTCGTATAACAGCTTTCGTACATGCCCTTACTAGAAACAGCCAGCATCTTGACAACGTTTTGGAGACTTTGGATCTGAAACAACATTCCGTGGGGATTTTGGCAGTTATCGTCGCAAAGCTAACTAATCTAGCTTCAACTGATGCGCCGAGTATAGTTGCTTTTAAAGTTTTCGTGACTCAGATTCAAGAGTTTATCGATGGCTGCGATGGAGACCAAGTTCGATACGCACCATTCACATGTAATTATTCTGTATATATTCAATTCTTCTTTAGAAACAAATCGCATTTATAAACCGATTTAACGATTGTTTTTTTTTTTAGAAATGCTCAGAATTCAAATTTTAAGACCAAATTGACCACTGTAGTTTTGTGCGTTTTTATCTTAAGAAAAAATACAGAAAGAAACACAGTATTAACCGGAATTATTACACCTGTATCCGAAAAATCTTATCAGCGCTTTTTTTCTCGTAGAAAAAATTATTTGCTTCACAGTACTTGTTAAGATTTTTCAAACGAGTCATAATTTATAACGAAAAATTAGCATAAGTTAACATTTACTGTTTTTATAATTAGTTTGATCAAAAAATTCTCAAAAATGAGTTCTTCTCATCGCTAAATTAATTTTTCTGACCAACAGTGATTCGGCCACTCCTTCGTAGAAAAAGTTATTTTTTCTTCAATTTTGATTGAAATTACGTTTCTTACGATTATTAACGAACAAAATTGATGAAAGATCAATGTGTTTGTTATACTCATTTTTTTAAACAAAAACAAAAATTTTGTATCCTTACGTACAAAAGAGACAATAAACTAAAAGTGGTTTGAAAACTGGATATGAGAAGACTCAGTAACAATTTGCGTAATTATTAATAACAATTACTATAAAAAACGTCAGTCTGCCGTTTTAATGTAGAAAAAAGTTGTTTTACTTAACTTAATTAATTTAATTAATTAACTTAATTAATTTGATAAGCTTAATCGTGACATTGAATCAACTCAATTGATATGTCTGTTTCTTATAAATAATTTTGTAGACAAAAAGTATATGCTTATCATTTTCATATCGAAAAAATACCAGCAAAGTGCAAAAACAATTAATATTTATAATGATAAGATTATTATGAAAAACTTTGAATAAACACATTAAGATTTAGCACTCGAATTAATCTTGTATTTAAATTGTGAATCCGAAAAACAGTAAATGTTAACAAATGATAATTTTTCCTTTTTAATTATGATTCTTATGAAAAATCTTATCAAGTTGCGTGAAACAAACAATTTTTTATACGGGGAAAAAACACTGGTAAGGCTTTTTGAGCGCAGTTGCAATAATTCAGGTTGATGGTGAGTTTCTTACTGTATAATTTCTAGTGATAAAAATTCACAAAGGTCTAATGACCAACTTTGTCACTTTATGTATTTGTATATTGTTGCTTTGTGAACAAAATTAATAAATCGCAAACCTCATTTCTCTTAAAAATTTAATTCTGAGCATTTTTAGATAAAAAAACTTTTAAGTTGGTTAAGAATTTCAAAGTAAACTATTTTTGAGGCCGGGAGAAATTTTTTCCATTAAATTTTAATTTTTAAATTTTTTCGTAAACTATAAAAGATATTGTGAAAGAACAAGAATAGTTTTTCATAGAACTTTTTTAGATGTGCAAGCTTTTATGTTAACATTTTTTCTTATCTTTCACTGTTTCAAAGAAAAAGTAGAACATTCGAATGTAAGAAAAAAAGAATTCTCCTAGTTACAAAAGTTATTTAGCATTCACCAAATTTACAAGATATCATCATTATCAAAGTGTAAGTTCAAGAAAAAATTGGCAAAAAATTTGGCTATCAGAATCAAAAAGAAAAAAAAATCTCAATTAGAACAAAAGTTATAGAGGGCTAAAGAAAAAAGTCGGGTTTTTCGAAAAAAACAAAAAATTCAAATAGGCGTAACTGTTTCGAAATTTTTTTTTTGCAAATCGGAGAAGTACGTAGCGCCTGCTTTCCTCTAAAAAATAACATGTTTCGTCCTCAAAAGATTCTGCGATTTTAAAATGTAGACCCCAGCTAATTTAATTAATATGAAGCTTTAAAAATAATAGCGTAAATTTATATTTGTTCATAAAGTTTTAAATAAAAGTTTGATACTAGAAATGTCGCAATTAAATGGCATATAATTTTTAATTAATAAATTGAAAAGTCATGTATGGCACCTTTTTGTACTCGTTTTTTAAAAATATTTTCATATAGATTTTATCAAATTACAAGAACAAAAAGCAAATTAAAGGTATTATAGAACTTCATTTGACAGTAAAAAACCTTGAAAACATATCACGTTTTAACAGAAAGGATTTTATAAATAATGTGGAAAATACGGTCTTTTTTACACTAAATGTAATTGTGGGCAACCAACAAGCAAGTTAAAAATTTAAATATAAGTCCCGTGGTTCAAAACTGGGGTTTCTGGTGTTTTTTTTTGGTCGCTGATTACGAATCTAAAGTCAAAATTAAAATTGCCGGATCCAGTATGGCGAATAAAATAAAAACTAAATGTTGTATTTGTGATTTTTAATTCATATTCGTAATCAAGGGCCCATTAAACCCTGATGACTCATTTTGAAGCCACGCGATCATTTCGTTCATTTTTTGGCCACCACATTTGATCCGCTATTTTGAATTTTTACTTCAGATTCGTCATCAACGATTCACAAAACCGACGAAAATCCATTTTGAAGCAATGAGACTTATTGTAACATTTCTTGTCAGCAATATAAGATCCGCCATTTTGAATTTTTGAATTTTTACTTCAGATTCCTAATCAGCGACTCCGAAAACCTTCTGGGCATAAAGTTTCAAACAATTCGTATGAAAGAAACAATGTATGGTTCAAAATTTCAATTTATACGTTTTAATTATGAGGTATTTGAATGGAAAATTTCTGAATTACATTTCTTTAAGCTTGAATATTTAAAGTGTAAATTCCAAAATAATTGCACTTTAAGTGCTTTAATTTGCAGTTCAGCTTTAAGTGTTCAAACTTTTTAATTGCAATGACCATTAACAATTTTTGCGAACTAGGAAATGACCGGGGTTCCCCCCCTCTTTTTAAACGGCCACCCTGAATCTGGTTATAAAAGGTATTCTGTTATAGATAATACAATTTCATAATTAATTTAATAATTTCTACATTGCATTTATTGCAGATTCAGAGCTGTGCCATATACTTAAGAGTTTGCTCATCGATTTTCAAATTCCGTTGTGCGGCATAGAAATATTGTGCCGAGCGATACGTAAGATTCAAACAAGTGAGAGTCAGTTAACACCGATTCACGCTGATCTCTGCCAGCTTTGCCTTATATCGAAATGCTTCAAGCCAGCTCTCGAATTTCTGGACATCGATATCACGAACATTAGTTCCTCGTCGGACGAGGACACAAAGTATTTTTTACTCTACTATTACTACGGTGGGATGATATACACCGCTTTGAAAAATTACGACAGGGCCTTATACTTCTTTGAAGTTTCCGTTACGACTCCTGCGATGGCCGTGAGCCATATAATGCTCGAGGCTTACAAAAAATACACTCTTGTCTCCTTAATTTTGAACGGGAAGGTTGTTTTCTTGCCTAGATTCACGAATTCAGCAGCGCGCCTCATGAAACGATTGAGCCAGGCGTATCAGGAATTAGCGACTGCTTATGCCACGAATAGTTGTGAGGAGGTTCAAGCTGTTATCACGAAATACGAAGAGCTCTTCACGAGAGACCACAACCTTGGATTGGTGAAGCAGGTTCTAGGTTCTTTGTATAAGAAGAATATCCAGCGGCTCACAAATACTTTCCTCACGCTTAGTTTAACGGATGTTGCTAGCAGAGTCAAGCTGGCTGGACCTGCAGATGCTGAGAAACATATTCTGAACATGGTAGGTAAAAATGCAATTCTTAAGATAAGTTAGAACACCCAGCCAACGGCGAGACCTCATTGATACCCAGACGGTAGATTTTTATGGGGAAAAAGGAATACACTTCTTAAAATGGTGTGAAATAAGTTATTCAAGCGATTCTTAACATTTGTAAATAGTGACACATATAGTGTTATCATGAAGGGAAAGAGAAATAAATGTTAGAAAAAAACCCTGAATTGGGAGAAAAATCATAGACTTCATTTTTATTTGTAAAATAATATTTAAAGAACGTTTCAGTACATATCTTAATATTTATTGAGCAGGCGATAATTAGGCATTTTCACTTCATCTCCAGCGAATTTGTCCTTGTCGAGTGCTGAGGGGAAAATAATGGAAAAAATGCATGTGACAAAATTTAATTTTTGTAATATCTTCGTAATGAATAATAATTATTATAATGTTATTATTTCATTAAATAATTCTTAAAAATATAAAATAATTTTCAAATACACTTATATAGAAAAAATTAGTTTTTACGAAGATATTAACAACATAGGGCCAAAATGGACCAAATCCCATGCATTTGGTTCATAGTTTTCCCCTCAGCAATTACCGAAGTGAAGTTGGCTGGTGATTTGGTGACAATACCTAATTTATGAAGTTTCGATAAGAAAATATTGAAATTGCATTCTGTCACGTTTTTTTACAGAACTCTTATTTCCATGATTAGAATTGTAAAAAAATAACTGCGTCAGGGCTGCTATAGAACCTGGAAATATTTTTTACCATTTTTTCCCCAAGTTTTAATAATAAGCTCAGTACTTTTCGGCTTGTCTTATAAATATAGATTTGTAGGAATCGATTAAATAATTATGTTAATAGGCGCGATAAGCGTATTGCCTGCTACTTTTTTCTATTACATATTAATAATTTTTTATTACACTTTAATTAATTATCAGTCGCTCGATACGCGCACGTGTAGTTTTTTAACTTGAGGGAAACACCATTTTTAATACTAAGTAAATATTTCGAATAACTATATTTTTCAGTTTATTTGTTTGTTGATGGGTAAGGTATTATTTATATTTCAATACAAAATTTCAACAATAAAGTTCATTTTCAACCAAATAGATGAATTTTCGATCAAGAAGATTAATTATTTTTTTATTACAAGCCGAATTTCTAACGAAATAGTTACATTGTGATCCAAAGACATGAATTTTCAACTAACAAATTATGGACCTTCAAACAAAAGAAAGAATTTTTAATAACGTAGTTTAAATTTAAGCAATGTACTTTAAGTTTTAAACAAAAAGTTGAATTTTCAACCAAACAAGATGAGTTCTCAACAAAAATGTGAATATTTAACCAATATTTGAATCCTTAACCAGAGCAGGTTAATTTGGAATAAAATACATGAATTTTTAACAGAATAGTTACATTTACATCCAAAGAGATGTATGTTTAAATAAAATGATATTCAACCAAAACAGTTCATTTTTAATCCAGTATTTGAACTTTTAATCAAGTAGTTACATTTTCAACAAAAAGCATAAATTCAGAACGAAAAATTTAATATTTTATATTGAAACTAAAAAGGATTTGAATTTTAAATAAAAAAGAGTGGAATTGTTACAAAAATCGAATTTTCAAAAATATTGTTGAATCTTTAACCAAAACAGATTAATTTTTAGTTGAATTTTTATACATCCTGTAAACTGATTTCAATTATTCCTAAAATGTATAAAAAACCTTTTATACTAAAAAAAGAAATAGCTTGCAAATCTGGCAGATTTTTTTTAGAAATTTTAGGAATCTTTTAAAATTTGTTAAATTCTTTAAAAATTAATTATTAAAAATATAAAATCAATACAAATTTTGCCAGGAATCTTAAGAAGTTTTTTTATTTTGTGGATACCTTTCAAAATTCTCAAAAAACTCTCAAAAAGTCTCAAAAAACTTTTCTCTCAAAATTTGAGTCTTTAAATTACAACAATTATCTTAAAAAATTCTCCATCATTTGGATTGTTTTCAGGAATTTTAAGAAATTTTGTTATGCTATTGGAACCTTTCAAAATTCTTCGAAAGCTTTTTTTTCAAAATCTTCAAAAGTTTTCATTTTGTTTTTAATATTTTAAAATCTTCTCGAGATTGGAATTATTTTCGAATCTTTTTGAAACTTCAAAATAACTTCTAAAATAACTTAAACATTTTTCTTTCAAAGATGCTTAAATCCTGCAGAATTGAATTTTTTTAAATATTCCCGTTTCTTTTGAATATGTCAAATATACAAAACTTAAAATTATATTTTTTTAAAATAAAACCTAAATCATTTAAAATTTCCCCAGAAGTCTTATTGTAAGTGCCGAATATTTGTTTTTACTGGTACTGACTGTGTATACACTTTGTAAATTAAAATATTCGAAGTTTTCGTCCATAATTTCATTTTTCTCATCTCTCTTTGAAGTGCGAAAAAGTGTCTAAATTTTATTGTAGGAGTACAAAGTAACAAAAGAATTAAATTTCTAACAAACTAATGAAAAATGTGAACTTAAAAAGATGAAGTTGGTTTAAAAAATTAATTTTAAACCCAAAAAGACGATTTTTTAACCAATAAAGATTTTTCAGTTCTTAAAAAAAAGCTTCACTTACATTGTTAAGCCTTCAAGCCAAAAGAAAAATTTTCTGTACAAAAATTGATTTTTCAACCAGAAAATATCAACTTTCTGGAAAAAATTCAAAAGTAGTTAATCTTTTACCCACACAGTTAAATTTGCAAATAAAAAAATATCAGTCTTTCAACCAAATAGTTTAAATTTTAACCAAAGAGATGAATTTTCAACTAAAAATATGCATCTTTGACGAAAAAATTCTTTCTTAATAGAGGTTCTACCAAAATTTGTGAACAAAATAGTTAAATACTCAAGTTGTTAAATCGAAAAGACAAATTATTATCCAAAAAAGATTTTAGTTGACTTTTCAACATCAAAATATGATTTTAAACATGAAGTAAATTATCGAGAACAGGGATTCTAAATCCCTGTTTTTTCCTTGACGAATACAACTACCTGGATTTTAATTAAAATTTTGTTGGCTAAGTTTGCTTATCATTTACCAGGTTTCTTTTAATTTAATTTAATTTACGTAAGGTCCCCAAGTTGTCAGACTGGCTAGGACTAGGCTTTTTTGCTCTTTTATTTGCACAATTTTATTCGAAAAATATTAGCAAGTATTTAGCGAAGAACACAAGTGCATATTAATCATAAATGATTATAGATTCTATCAATGTTATTTACTTTTCACCCTAACTTGTCTGTAGTTGTATAGAATTTTCCAAAGTTAACCAACATTGGGCGTTTTACCTTAATTATTGAATTAACGAAAGATCTTATTCCGTTGCTACCTTTTTCAGATTGAAGACGGGGAGATCTTCGCGACAATTAACCAAAAGGACGGCATGGTTATCTTCCACGATGATCCTGAAAAATATAACTCGCCCAGGATGTTAGCGAAATTAGAAAAA
The DNA here is from genome assembly GCA_010014905.2 of Druon quercuslanigerum. NCBI lineage: Eukaryota > Metazoa > Arthropoda > Insecta > Hymenoptera > Cynipidae > Druon > Druon quercuslanigerum. Next base: position 14,260 of record JAAAKG020182995.1, read on the forward strand.
GAAATGGCGACTTGTGTAGAGTTAGGCCGAAAAGTGCTCGACATGGAAGAGGAAGTAATAGTCTCGCCTCAATATGTTCGAAAAGCCTGCGGGCAAAATGATCAAGACGATCAGGCCGCTTGTGCTCCCCCAATTAATGTTACGAATGCGCAAAGCCAGCACAAACACAACACCTACTCTATGTAATATATACACATGCTATTTAAGAAAAAGCAAGGAAAAGGATTTTATTAAAAACTCACTGAAGAAACGAAGCAATTTTTAGATTCATCGTAAATTTAAATTATAGTACTTTTCCAATCCTAATTTTACTCTCGTTTTCATTTAATAATATACGTTTGATTTTCTAATTTATCTTTTTTTTTCATCCTTATACGTTATATTGTGTAAATATTTCCAAATTATTTCAATTAAGGAACTACTTTAGGAAATACTCGCATCTGAAGCAGGCTTTTTATTAGAATTGTGATATTTAATTCAAGTTTTCATATATTGGAGAGAAACAGTCGTAATTTGTTAAAAACACTAGAATTATCTAAGTGAGATTTGTATTGATAAAATCTTGGGAGAAAAGATGAATTGAATGCATTATATAAGTGGAATCTGATTCTTTATAGCACGCATAATTGAGCAACTTAAATCCAAGAACTGAAAACTAAACACCTTGATTACATGAAGAGTTGCAATTGTGAGCTTCTCCTTCAAATACAAATCGGGGGGACTTTTGTAACAGTACTTTAATAAAAGTTATTGTGGTAAAATAACTTGATTCAAGATAATTATAATTTAATTTCCTTATAGACAAATTTTAGAAAATGTAAGATCCTGGGGTATCATTCTCTTCTTTTTGATCTAAAACGCAACTTCGTGGAATTCGGTCCCGAAAACAGACAAATGTCTGAGTAATGGTGCTAGAATTTCTCGGAAAAATCAAAAAGAAGTTTTCTCTTGATTCACTTCAAAATTATTGGTTGTTTTTAATGTTCAATGAAAGTTTTAAATCTTCATAAAATATATATTTTTTGTTGTAATAATTTGTAAAATAAACCATCCTTTTCGAGAAAAATTGAAAAAGGATGAAAAAGTAAAAAAAAGTTGATATTTTTTTTAATCAGTGCACATTTTTAATTTCACTTACTAGTGGACTTCATTAGAAATATAAACCACCATTGCGAACTTTGAGAAACATTCATAAAATAATTCTAAATTTTTTACAGGAAAGTAGAACTGTTGTATATTATACAGACGAATTTTGTATTTTGTTGCAAGCTCAGGCGTGTATGACGAACTTTATGGTAGTTGTAATATTTAAGAAGAAGGTATCATTTACCTTTTTCATTTAATTTAATTTTATCAGAATTTAAGATATTATTGCATTTTAATATTGATACATTTTAGACTTAAAAGCTTTTTTGTTATAGCAATCGCACTTTCATAGTTACAACTTTAAAATACAGTCTTGTACTATATACTTTTTGTCAAATATTTTAAAAATACAAAAAAGTACTAAACTCGTTTGCATAGTAGACATAACTTTTAATTTTCTGTTGCTTTCATTGTATTTAGCACCATAAACCACACGCGTGTAGTTAGAAGTTTTCAAACACTTAAATTTGAACTATAATAAGATTCTGAGTTATAAAAACAAAAAAATAAACATGATAAGTTTTTTGCCTTTAAAGTTAAATAAATATAATTTTCCTAAGATTCTGTAGAAAATTTAAAAAGAATTTTTAAGATTTCAAATGTGTCGAAAAAGAATCTACAAAATTTGAAATATAATTTTTTTATTATACAGGATTTTAAAAAATGTCACGAAGAATGAAATATTTTTAATCTGTTTATAGCTTGAAAAATTCATAAATCCCTTGTTAATTCACCTGAATTTTTCGTAACATTTTTTTAAAAATCTGCACAATTATAAAAAATGCTTTAGTCTTCCAGATTTTGCTTTGACAATTTAGGCCATTTTTAAAATTCGTTTTAAATCTCTTAAAATTATTTTTTCAAAATTAGAAATACTTTTTAATTTTCCCAGAAATTTAGAGACAATTTTTTGATTTTCTAAAAACCTTACTAAGTAGGTAGGAATTTAAAACTCTAAAAGGCTGATTTTTGTGAATTTCTTAAAATTCTGCATTTATTAAAATTGTTTTGAGATCTCCAAATTAAAATCTTTTTTCTTTTTCAAATTTATTTTAAAATTATTCGAAGTTGTCCCACAATTTTAAGAAATAAAAAAATTGCATTGCAATGATACAACTTCTTTTTTTTAAGTCTTTAGAAATGTTTTGAAATGTAATTATTTATACATATAAATAAATAACAATTTTTTATTCACTTGAAACCTTTCAAAATTCTTTAAAAACTTCGTTTTTAAAAATCTTAAAAAATCTAATTTCAGACAAATTTGAGATCTTTACAATTTTTAAACTCGTTTTGAAATAACCTTACTCGAATTAAAGAAAATAATTTAATCTTGCAAAATTAAAACATTTTTCTTTAAAATCGTCTGCTTCTTTAATTAAAATTTTAGAAAACGTTTTAAAATCTTTTTCAATTTTCTCTTAGAAATTAATTAAAAATTAAAATCTCTAGTAACAAATCATTCGACTTTTTTAAATAAATCTTAAGAAAATTGTATTATTTTATTGCTCTTGAATGTCTGATTTTTTTTGTAATCTTCGAACATGTACAGTTTTAAACAAATTGTTAAACTTATCAAGATTTTAGTTAATTTTGAATTTTTAGGAAAACTTTTTAAACTTGTGAATATTTGTTGAAATAATTAGGTTTTCCCAACAATTTTTATACAACCTTCCAGATTATTTTTCAGAATAATTTGAAATCTTAAAAATTTTAAATTAATCTTTTTAAAGAAAACATAAATCATTTGAAATTTCCCAGAAATCTGATGGCCGGCACCGATCATTTTGTTGCCATAGGTTCGGTTTTTTCACCACTTAAAAAGTGTGAAAAAGTTTACAAAATTTATATTGGTAACAGAATGTGTTCGATATTTTCAAGATATTTGGTAATATCACTTTTTTACGTAAATTTTATCGTATTTTCCTTTAAAAATGGTCGCAGATTTTCGCAAGTCTTTGTAAAAAAATATCCAGCTGTAATTAAAAATTTTATTTTGCTTTAAAATTAGTTTTTGTGAAATTTTGGACTGCAAACAAAAGCTACTCATACAGTGGTAAAACTGGTTTAAAATTTTCGAGAATTTTTGACCAAATTCTTAAAAAAAGTTTAGTAGTTGATCGTGAAAAAATCTTAGTTGCTTTTCATGTAAAAAAATGAATAGAACCCTATTTCCTGAAAAAAATTCAAGCTACGCAATATTAGAGAATTTTATAGTAATTAAATATGAAGCAATTTCAGTTTTGATATCACATTAAAATTTTTACCAGAAATTTGTTAAAGCATAATGATTAAGCAAGAAAAGACTACAATGAAATGCTAAATACCTGTATTGTACGAAGCCATACAATTGTGTGTTTTGCCTAAAAATGAAAGTTGTGTAAAATAACTCGTAAAATAATCCATTTAGGCTAATTTTAATTCAATTTCATTATAAACATTAGCGTACACTTGATCTGGACTCTGCGTTCCATCGAAGAACTTAATACTTTTGAACAAGTCCTTATCGTTCGTGACCTTATCTATGTATTTTAAATACTCAGGCCATACAATTTCGTCAAAATATCCTGGCACATCCGGCGGCTCATATACACGCAAGGCTCTTCGATTCCAGCATTCTTCTTTCGCCAATGTGAGAAAGTACTTAAGATTGCACAAATCTGAAATCGGTTTGTAGTCGAAAATCAGAAAACCCTCAACAATCAGCACTTTGGTTTCATTCTCCAAAGACGTGGAATTTTCTAGAGATTTTGCATTCAAGAATTTGAGAATGTCCGAGTGCATTTTTTCCATATCGAGACTGGAAAGAAGGTCGAAGTTGATGTGATTGAGTTTTGGAATCCATGTATGACGGGGATCATTGACTGGGAGGAAATAAGTATCCTGCTCAATCAAAATCGAATTCTTCAAATTCTTGTTAAGTTTTCTTGCGAGCGACGTTTTTCCACTGCATGTGGCACCGGAAATGCCAATTATAAACCAACCCATTTTGGTTTTACTGCGAGAACACTGATATCACTAACTGCTTCTCTTACATAAAGTAAAAAGAACTTACTAGTTGGATGTGGAATATTCCGTTTAAGGCTCTTGTGATACTTATCTATTCACATTATATAACCACTGCTCGCATCTTTGATAGAGATTTACTCGAAACTGTGGATAAAACGTAAATTTTTGTATTCACTTAAGCACGAAATTGAAGAAAAGCTTTAGCCCTTTCAAGAAATTTTATTGGTGCCAAATTGCAGCAATTTTTTTTATACTAGGCTTAGCTTGTCCTCACTTGATTTTTTTTTCTATGACCCGATTGTTGAGATAAGGTCTTATGTGGTAAGCAGTAAACAGCATTAATCCACCGATTAAACAAAATCCACTGATGGCGGGGACCATGATGGCAGTGTTGTTTGAAAAAAATAAAGATCTAAGCCTGCTGTCGTCGATGAATGGTAAACCGATTACCCATATCGTGTAATATAAAAAAATGGCTGACGTTACGATTAATAATGCTTTGCCTTTTTCATGATCGCTGTCTAACATTATTTTTTGCAGTTTGAGATAAATGGAATCGTTAAAGGCTAAGTCACTCGGCGAGGTATTCTTGCTCGAATTTCTTGAAGTCTTCTTCGGTAAATACAGTCGTTTGCTCTTCGCGTTTTTCTTCTTTGTGGATGTAGCGTTTCTTCACTGCACGCTCAATCAGCTGACAAGAATGGTTCGATTTATTTATTTGGGATAACAGTTGGACATTGCAAGTTTTACTCTAAAATAGTAAGAGTGTATTTTTATTAATTCAAATTTGAAGACTTACTTTATCTGCAGTTTCAGAATCAAGACGGCTGTTTCCTAGCAATAGAAGTTTTTTAATATTTCCCTCGGTCGGATCGGTCTTTGCCTCAAGTCGTTTTTTAGCTTCGTATATGGTCAATTTACTCGATCGGTTTACTGGAGTTTCTGTTTCTGCGAACAGAATTTTATTTTAGTCGAGGGGTTAACTACTCCTGTAATCTGGTGTACACTCTCTCAGCCATTCCAAGAAATCTTTCACAATGCTTTGTAATCCTTCCTTACGAGAAAATATTATAGGAGATTCATGTTAAAAAGTCTATAATGATTTTCCCATTGAATTTCTTATAAATTTGTAGCGATTCTAGAAAAATCATTACAGAAACAAAGAATGTTTCAATAATTTAAGAGTTGATACGAAAAATAGAAAAAATAAAAACCAATGATTTATTTATTTAACGTAGGATTTTGACCAATTTTCAGGAATTTCAGAGTTTTCCATGGATTTTAAGTGGGCTTCTCATATTTCATAAAAATTTCACGAAACTTTATGGATTTGAAAAAATTTTGGGTTTTTTTTTAGAGATTTTACAGGGTTTTAACAAAGCGTTTTTCAAATATTTGCAATAATTTAAAAATATTTAATCGGTTTTCAAGATATTGAAAAATATTTTCACGTTTATTAAGGAATTTTAAAACATTCCTGACGAGTGTAGAGGATTTAAAAAATGTATACACATTTCCGGGAATTCTAAAGTATTCCAAAAGATTAAAAAAATTATTTATTATTATTTATTAATTTAAAAAATGTAAAAACGGGATTTCAAAGAATTTTGTAGGATTTTAACATATTTCATGATAATTCTAGTGAAATTTGAAAATTAAATCAAATTAAATTTCAAGCGATTTCAAAGATTTCAATGGATTTTAAGGTGTTTCAAGGAGTTTCACAAGATTTTAGTGAACTTTAATGAATAAATTTAATTTAATTTGAATTGCAGAGAATTTCCATTGTTTTAAAGAGATTTCGTGAAATCTCATGACATTTTAATGATTTCTAAATATATCAGAAGATTTTAAGTTATTCCAAGGCTTTCAACACATTTCGAGAAACTTCCACTGATTTTAAGGGCTTCACACTGACTTTCAACGTTTTCAAAGTAATTCAACCATTTTTAAGAGATTAAAAATGTTTGCACGAGTCTGAAGGAATTTCGAAACATTTCAAGGGAGTTTAAAGTATTATTACGTTTTTCAAGGATGTCAAGGAATTTATAGTGAACTTTAGAAAATAAATCAAATTTCAAGGGATTTCTAAGGCTTTTAATGAATTTTAAGGAAAGTTAACGGATTTCACAAAATTTAAGGATTTTATTAAATCTCCAAGGATTTCAAGGATTTTCTAGAGATTGCAAAGTTTTTTTCTAGAGAAATGTAATGAATAAGTTTAATTTAATTTATATTCAAGGTTTTTCAAGTGATTTACACTTTATGGAATAAATTCAATTTTATTTCAAGGGAAGTCTACAGATTTTAACAATTGAAGAATATAAGACTAAGCGAGTTTAAGGTTTATATTATTTGTAAGGTATCTTATTATTTTTAGGACTTTGGGGCATTCCAGAAATTTTAATATTTTATGCCTTTTTAACAAAATACTTAAATTTTCAACAAAATAGTTGGACTTTCAACCTAAACAAAAGAATTCTCAACAAAAAAGTGTAATAGTTGTTATTTCAACCAAAAAATATGAATTGTCAGCAACAAAAATAACTTTTCACGAAATTGTTGCCTTTTACAGAACAAGACGAAATTTCAAATCAAGAAGATTATTTTTCTACCAAAAAGAGGTGTTTTCAAATATAAAATGATCAATGAAAAGTTACATTTTCAGTTAAGAAAATTAATTCCAAACAAACAAGAAAGAAAAAACGAATTACAACAAAATAGTTAAATTCTCAAACAAACAGGTAAACCTAAGTAATTCAACTTTTATCCACCTAGCTGAATTTCCAAGTAAAAGGTACAATCTCAACAAAATAGTTAGTTTCTACCAAAAATATGACTTTGTAACAAGATATTTGAATCTTCACCAAAAAAATTATTTCTTAACAAAGTGGTTTGACCACATTTTTCAAACAAAATAGTTGAATCGTCAAACAAAGAAGATTATTTTTCACCTAAATAGTTGAATTTTTAACAATAAAGATAAAATTTCTACTAGAACAGATGAATATTTAAATCAAAAGGCAAACTTTTAAGAAAATAGTTGAATTTTTATACAAAAAAACATTTCAGTTCATTTATTAACACCAAAATATGTCTTTAAACAAGAAGTAAATTTTCTACGAAAATACTTGAGTTTTGAATCCAAAAAGACGGATTTTCAACAAAACAGTAGAATTTTAAACCAAATAGTTGTACTTTTATCTAAGAAAGATAAAATTTCTACTAAAGCAGATGAATTTCTACGAACTAGTTGAATTTTCAACAAAACAGTTTAATTTTTATCCATAAAGGATGACTTTATAACACAATCGTTGAATTTTGAACCAAATAATACAATTTCTAACTAAAAAGATAATCTTGAAAAGGAAGCAACTGCAAAATAAGAAAAGAATTAGAAGATATACAAGGCAAATAAATTACTAACAAGAATTTTATATCATGTCACTACAAAACTTCATTTTGAAAATTCCCTAATTTTTCCCTGAAGAATTTTTATTAGCCTTAACCATTAAAATTCAAAGATCAGAATCTTGATTGTGTAATATTTTCAACATTATAAAATCTTATAAGCAGAATAGAAAAAATTCAAATTAACATTTGAAAATTTTAAATTTACTATACCTGACAATTGTTTAAAGTTATAAAAATTCGATGAAATTTTCTGTCTTTTCTGTAAAACTACGGCGAGCAACTTGCTTAATTTGCTCATTTCCAAAAATTACGTACGTAAAAAAATCACAACAAAATATCTCTAGCCCTTCCCCCTTTTGAGCTGTTAATTAATTAAAATAAAGTCCCTCAGAGGGATTGTTTTTAAGGTCTAAACACTTTTCAGATACAATTTTTAATTTTCTAAGATTCTTCTCTAGTATAATTTATTAATTGGAAGTGTCTACATGTGCCGAACAAATCTACTTGTATCTAAAAAGTTCTAAATACTTACATAATTTATGTTGCATTAATAAATCAGGTTTCTAAAACTCTAGTAAAGAATTATCAGGTTAACATAGATACGACAAAAATGTGAAGCATTACTTACTTGACTTCTTTCGTTTAGAGGTTAAACGATGGTTGGTAGGAATTAAATCCAATAATCCCTTATGTTTATTTCTTTTCTTTGATTTTCCTGAAAAGAGAATTAAAAATAAATTCTTCTAGTTAAATAGAAATGAATAACTGACCCCATAATTTTTTGTTTAATATAATTTTCAACTTTTTAATGTGTCAAGTATCCTGGAAACGGAGCCAACTTAACCTAAAAATCAAACTTTACCTTGTTTTATTTCTTGTTCGTATTCCAATAATTCCAGACTTTTATGAACGAGAGAATTAGACATTTCTTATGTTATAAAAACGCCTTTGTATATTTTTCCAGCTGTAAAACAGAATAAAAGCGTAAAACACATGGATATTGTTTGAATATATTTTTCACGAACATGTTTCACTTAACATTCCGGTGTTCCCATTCCCATCCCCTAGGTGGCGCTCGTGTGAGTTTGGAATTCGAAATGAACTTGAGCATCGATCAAATGCAATCAAATGTCAAAGTCTGCTAGAATCGTTCTATGATAGAACAAACAATTAAATGCTAAAGTCTGTAGGAACCGCTCCTCATTTATATTCAAATTATTCACCCAATTCAAATTATTCGAAATGATAAAAAAGTTTTAAAAAAAAGAATTTTTCAGTCTCTTCATGTAATTTTTTCAGAAATAATCTACAATTAATAAATAATTCGCAAATAAGTTTTTGATTATTTACAAGGGGAAACTTATGATTGGACACGGATTTAAGTAGCTGAAGTAAACAAGGAGATTTGCGTTTTCGTGAAAATTGGATTCTTAGTTTTAAAAGTGAAATTAGGACAATGGTAATAAATAAATCATGTTTTATACAATTTGGAAGAACTAGCAATTAGTTTCGCGCATATTTATTATATTTTAGTGTTTCCACTTCCCAGCTCCTTCCACTGCTTTCAGTCATTATTTTTATAATAACAGTTGTCATAATCTAGAAATAATATCATGCTGATGTTCATTGTAAAAAATCACAAGTAAATTTTGATTCGGTATTGTAAAATTTTTGCTATTAAAGACACTGAAGTTTCATAGATTTTATGTGAATTTGTTTCAAAAATTCAGCCAAAATAAATTACGTGACGCAAATTTCGTTTTTTTTACACCACCACCCCTGCGTCACAAACTTGAAAACCCGTGAAAAAGTTAATGATATAAAATATAATGTAAAATTTCCGATCAAAAACTCATATTTAGTTTGTCATCCAATGTAACACAAAAATGAAACAAATATTGCTTCTAGGACTTTTTGAAATATAACAGAATTTATTTATAAACAAAAGCTTTTGTCTATCGAAACCTTTACGTTTTTCCCAAACAGATTGTAAATGCTCATCAATAGTAATTAGTGGAGCTTTTGTTATTTTCTTTCTTTTTTCAATTCAGCATGGAATGTCGCTCTCATCCACCTATTCTTTGTCTAGCCATTCCCATTCTTCTTTATTTTTAACGTTTTTGATAACGGTTAGAAATTATTTTTGCTGAGCATCTGCAGTCTGTTTATAGGTACGATATTAAGACTACTTTTGAAGAAAATTTTTCTTTTTATTCCATTTTTTATCGAAGGACACATTATGTCATGTGAAATATTTTTGTATTGAGCAGCAACTTCTTTGTACATTTTGTTCTTAAACGTTTGGGTCATAAATAAATTCTGAAACTTCTCAGAACTTTTAAAAGTGAACTGTTTGTCTGGCGCTAAATTTCAAGCATATGAGTTCCATTTTTTAGGGTTGATAAATGAATCAATTAAAGAATTGAGCATCATGTAACGCAGCGAATAAAACCTTCATGATAAACTGTGACGATAACATTGATCCCCCCCCTCTAGACGCGTCGCGTAATTTATAGACGACCTCTTATATCAAATGTTCATTTGAATACATCGTATAATACATTTCCAGTTACTTCTATTTTTTTTTAATTTCTTCTCAGCTTCTACAAGTTCTCAACATTTTTTGAATTGACTATACTATTTTTTTCTAAACATTTTTCTAAAAATCTGAAATTGAAAACAATTATTTGGAACTTCCTCAAGAAACCTTAGAATGTTATATTTGTAAAACCGTTAAAAGTAAATAAATTTAAGAAATAAATATTTATTCTAAATTAGTGTCTTTTATCAAAAATTATTTTCCCCCTCGGAATAAAATTTGGTTGACATTTCTTTCTGTCTTGACTTAAAAATCTTTTCTGGTTCAAAATAAAACTATTATGGAGAAAGTTCGTCTTTTTGGTGTGAAAATGCATTTCATTTGGTAAAATTTTCTTATTTTTGAATTTTTCAAGATAATCTATTAATAATAAATAACTGGGTAAGATTCGTAGTCTTGTACACGAATGTGGCACGAAACACCTCTTTTTAGTATTATGTTTTGATTAGGATTAAACTATTTTGTTAAAAATTCGTATGTTTTGGTTGAATTGAACTATTTTTACTAAAAATTAAAATACTTTCTTGTTGAAATATAAAAAATTACATTTTTTGTTAAAAATCCATATTTTCTTTTTGAGAAATCATCATTTTAGTTAAAATTTCATCTCTTGGACTGAGAACGTAACTATTTTGTTGAAAATTTCTTTTTTTTTTGGTAGAAAATGCTTTTTCCTGGCTGAAAATTTACCTGTTTGGTAGAAAAATTATCTGTTTTGTTGAGGATTTAACAATTTTGTTGAAAATTTGTCATTTTTGTATGAAAATGCAACTATGTTTGGATATTTCTTAAATATATCGAAGTAATGAAATATCTCAGAAATGCCCAAAAAACAGAATCAGACAATTATATGCAAAATTAACACATGAGCTCTGTTTTTTCCTTTGTTGCCATGTATTCTTTTTACTCAACTAGTGAACAATTTTAATTTGTATAAATTTTGTCACGCTAACTCATTCCCAGGAACTTCTTTAAGCTTACTGGGAAAATTAGTAATTTCAGGGAAACCTCATCTTTATTTGAAGAATTTACAAATTTGTTAAACAATTAATTATTATTTACTTATAAAATTTATAAAAGAGGTATACAACTCTAGTTTTGTTTAAAATCTTGCGGCTTATTATTGAATATACACCTCATTCTGATGTTACTGCGCAGTTCTAAAAAATACCCAAAATACCCCCGTGAAGTTGGCCAATATTTTCGTTTGTACACTTCTGGTGACGTAATTAGGAGCGAAATTGATTGGGGGTGGGGACGGATTTTACCATCAGCAT
>JAAAKG020183006.1:0-25703 GCA_010014905.2 Druon quercuslanigerum
AAAATTATAACTTATAAAAATAATTGAAATTCTATTCTATTCTATTCTAAATTCAGTAGGCGCTTTTTTTTTAGAATAGAAATGCTAAAAAAGCACCTACTTCGATATTATATTTTTTTAGCTTAAAGTAGTTTTATTTAAAGTCCAAAGATACACAAAAATATTTCATTCCTCCAGCTCTTCTGGAACACCCTCGTCTTCTACACCTACGATATTCCGAACTCGAGAAAAAAGCTTCAAATTCCATAACATTTGTACCTAAAATTTATATTTTTAAATTGATCCATTTTCTATCCAATAGTACCATGTCAATGCCATCCGAGCAGCTTTTTTGGATAACCCTCGTTTTCTACCCCTAAGTCATTAAAAAATGGTAAAAATGTCCTTACAGCGAAACCTAAAATTATATGGCTTTAAATGTTTTACTTTAAAGTTTAAAGATATCCAGAAAAGTTTCGTCTTTACAGCCCTTCTGAAAACGCCCTATTTGCTGTCCCTAAGATATTAACAAATTAAATTAAAAATGCTGAAAAAACCGAAAATCCAGGCCTATAATCATTTAGTTTTAAATTATTTCATTAGATGCTCAAATATATAAACAAATTTTCATTCCCAGATTTTCTGCATCATTCTTGTTTTCTATCTCTAAGACATTAACAAATGCTAAATATGCCCTACAGTCGAGAGATAAAATTTTATAGCTTGAAATGGTTCCATTTGATGTTCATAGATACCCAGAAAAGTTTCATCTCCCGAGCCCATCTGGAAAACCCCCGGTTTCTCCTCTTTAGAATAAAAAAAAAGTGAAAAAATGCTAAAAATTCCATATCTTCCAGACCTAAAATTGTATGACTCAAAGTGGCTCCATTTAAAATTCAATATATAACAAAAAAAAAATTTAATTCGCCTAGCTCTTCTAGAACACCGTCCTATACTAAGCATAAGGCATTCAAAAATTGAAGAAAACAATGCTAAACATGCCCTAACTTCCAGACATAAAATACCCAATGTAATAAATTTAATAATCACAGGTGTCGATATAAAAGACGATTATACAATCTACAACAAATATTTAGACGCGAGTCGTATAAACCAATGTCGGGAAATCAACCCGTGCACGTACATTTACGATACGTTCCCACGAATTACCTGCAGCGGAGATTTATTGCTTTGCCACCTGTCTCATTACACTCCATGGGAATTCGTAGTAATTAAGCGGTTGCACTCAAATAAATCTTATATAGATGCCTAAATTCATAGATATAGTGAAGCTATACCTACATTCTTGTAACTGCATCTGCATGCGAAGAAAGTAAGTCTTAGATATATATGTTGGACTTAAAAAAAAAAAAAATTCTGAATATTTATTGTAATCTGAACATTAATAGCAATTGTATTTGAAATAATTCTAGCAACAAACAATATTGATTGCGAAATAACGAATAACCAATAGTGAATATTGAGTATAGATTGGTATTGAGATTCACTAATTCTTGTGAAAGAGGCATAGATTTTCAAAGCATAATTTATTACCTGATTCTCGATATGGAAAATACGCTATGTGCGGTTGCAGAATGAGACAAATACAATCGGATGTAATTGCAATTCACCATGTCATACAAATCGTGTGGCAAACCCAGCGTTATTTTGCATGTATTACTGGCAACTTGCAAATTATATTGTCTTCAATAGCTAGCAATTAAAGTCTAGCAGTGAAAGATACTAAAATAAAGGAATTCAATTCAGCAACTAAAAAAATGTAATTAATAAATTTGTAAGGAAGATATATCGAATCATGTGCGACGTTTGTTTATTCAACGTGCGCAATATGGCAAATAAAATTCATGGAAAATGGGTCATAATGTAACGACACGGTTCAGGGTACTTGTAAACTCACTGTAACCTTTTATACCACCTTGAGCAACCTTTATTTTCACTCTGTGAGGATATCTCTCTGAAGAGAAAGCATAATGACGAATGTTGTTTGAAGTTTTTATCAGAGAACAAATGGCAATAACAAAGGTATTAATTGCGAGATTCTTGAATACTTTACAAATATTCTTATGGTTAGTTATATCTCTTCTTTTGAAGTATTTCTTATTAAAAGAAGCAACTTTTAATTTTTTACATGAACGAGATGGACGAGGAGTTAGTATAATAAAAATTTCTTAACGGCAGTCTGTTCGTTTTGTATGAAGAGATGTTATTTTTACCTAATACTGAGTTAAGATCCAGAGACAGGCTAATTGAATTAGTCTCGTATCGAAACCACAAAGGCATTTGACCTAGTTCCGTATCAACACGCAGCTTTGTGGTTTAGGCCCTAGAGTGTCTAAATCCATTTTTCCTATAAGCAATCGAAAGAACTTCTAACTTTAGACACATTGCAAGGAATGTAGTCTAAATACTATACACATTGGTTTAATTTTTTACAAATTGTAAAATTCTATAGATTTTGAATTCAAAATATACCAGATGTATGCGCTTAAATTTGTCTTTTTTTCAATAACAATTTTTTTTCAATTGATTAAGAATACGTCAAATTTTAATCATTAAAATATACATAAGTTCTTTCAGTGAACTGATTCATGAACTTAACAGTGTGCAACTAACTTTTTCAATAGTGGCTGCTTCAAAGATAATATTTTAAACGATTCTAATTTTAATATTTTTTATTTGCAACATGTCCAATCCGTAACTGTTTTTTTAAACCCCCTGATTCGGATATATTCCTTCATTTTAATTCTAAATAATTTGTTCATATTGTCAGAAGTAACTCAATTCAATTATACATAATCAAGATTTCACGCTATTCGGTTATAAATGATGGAATTTTATGGAGATAAAATTAAAAATTACTCACTTCTGATTTTGAAAATATAAAATGCAATTCAAAAGAGTAAATATATTAGGAAACAACCCCATCTCCTTTGTTTTAAGGGATTACTTTGCATTTTTAAACCAATATTAATTGATATTAAGCTAAATATTTAATTTTTGCTGACCAATTTTGGAACGCAAAGTAAATTAGTGACTTTTTAAAAATTGAAAATTGTGTATTTTGTTACCACCTAAAATTTTCTTTTTATCGCATTTAAACGTCCGCCTCAAGCCAAAAGTTTTCTCTCCATTTTCTTGAACCAAAATCATATTTTTGATATCAATATATAGCAAGAAAATTTTTATCACCACCCTAAGTCTTCTTCTTATCACGTTCAAGAGAATTAATTGTATCATATATATATAATGAAAGATTAAAAAATAAAGTTTATCACACAACTAAGAAGTAAACTCTCAAATTTTGAAATTAATAATTAGATTTTTTATTACTGACCAAATTTGAAAAACCGTATTCCTTCAGAAAGCACGTAATTCATATAATTAACTTTAAATTGTTTAAACAGGTTTATCATAATGGAATTTTTAAAATGTGTTATTGCAAGAGAATATTTGAAAGTGTAAAAGAAGGATACGATAAGAAAGAAAGCAAACGATTTCGAAGAAGCGAATAAATATAATAGCCGCGGGGCGATAAGTTCGATTCAGAATCGAATTTCACAGTCTACAGTTCTGCATCTCCGGGTACATAACCGCCAATATCCATGCAGAAATCCAATTACGTTCATCGAACAAACACAGGATGTAGATTCTCTTCCTTTATCGTCAAACAAAGGCTAAATCCAAAAAGTGGTCCCTCGGATGTTCCGTTATATTCTTTCCAGTACCTTTGCATATGTACCTAGTACCCCTCGCCATTGCTGAACCGATACTGCCGATGTCAGCTTCCGGTCCTAAACAAATATGCGCGCTGACTCTAATTGAGTCAAATTCAATCGAGTATATTAGAATTGATTACATTTGGCTTTATTAGAGTTCTGCCTGGAGCTGGCATCCGTCTTCTTTTTTTAAATTTATATATGTACTCGACAGAAATTCAGGAGTGTGTATAATAATAATTTGCACGTTTGTAAATCCAAGTACTATAGAGTGGGTGTTTTTAATTGTATGTAAAATATTTTCTTACTATTTTCGTCATTTCAAAACATAGACAGAATGGAAATCGCTTTTAAAAGTACATAAAGTTTTCACAGCAAAATAAAATGAAAAGAATTTAAAAAATTAGAAATTTTTAAACTTTGCAAGGATTTAAAATTAAATGATTTGAAGATTGAAGGTCCTTATTAGGGAAATTCTCTTCAAATTAGATTGTCTTAATATTTAAGTTCTTCCAAGAATGTTTGGACTAAAAAGAGCAAGCCACTGCATTAAAATTTTTGGAGTTTTGTCGAGAATTATAAAAATATATTTTTGTATTATTGTTGGTTGGAATAAAAACCCTTTTTCTAAAGAAACAAACATCGTAGATGGCAAAAAACTATTAAATGAAATTGACTCCTCATGGTGTATTGGGTGTTAAAATAAATCATTGGTGGGTCATCACATCATCTTGAAGTCCATCATTTTAACATGATGTTTCAATTAGAATCTTGTAACAATTTTGAATGATGCTAGTGTCTATCGTCAGAAAGTATTAGTCTTTCTGATAAAAACTCATTAGATTTCAAAGAATATAGCTTCATTTTCACAGCAACTTCAGTTTATGTTGGTGTGTTTTACCAGCAATTTTAATGTTTTCAACAAAAAATAATTTAAATTATATCCACTGATTGTGTTAGCGTATTGTCGAAAATAAAAATTTTATTCCAAGAATCATAAGATTTTCAAGGAGATTCATAATTTTTTTAACAATTTCAGATTACGTTAACGTTTTCATACATTATTAGTAGTTCTAAACCAAAATAATTATAATTTAAACAATATGAATAATTCCTAAACTAATTTGGAAATGTCAGTGTTTTTCATGAAAAATTGTAATTTATAATTTAAAAAAAAAATATTTCTAAGAAGATTCACAAATTTACATAAATTTTAGGCTCTGTTACCGTTTGAAAACCAGATATCGGTGTTTTTCGACAAATCATTAGATTTTAAAGAAGATGAACAGTTTCTTTAAAATAATATTAATTTGTTTTTGCGTTTGCAATGGAATACGGTATACATTGGAAAAAGATAAAAAAATTTTGAACAATTTTAGGCAGGGAAAAATAGCCACAATCTTAATCAATTTTTTCTCATGCTATGTTAATTTTTTTGGTCTAACATCCCATATGTTAATATAAAATAATTACATTTTAATAATATTCAACATGTTTAGAACATTATAGGTTATATTTTAGTATTTTGTTATCGTAAATTGATATTTTTTAAACAAAAATACAACGATTCGATTGTACATATATTGTACCAGACTATACATTAAATATAATGTGAAGTTTTCAATTTTCATCAGTTATCAACAATATTTTCCTTGCTTTATTTTAATGATATTTTAGATATTATTGCAATAATCAGCATGTTCTAAAGTTATCTTATATTAAAAAAAAGCATTGTTAAAAATGATTGACAAATCCGAGGAGAATATTGCCGTTCTAAATTGTGACTAATTTTAGAAGAAAACTGAAGGCACACTCTAGAAAAAAATATATCAAGTTAAATTTTTTATTTAACAGTAATTGTTTAGGGTTTTATGTGTTTGCGTGTAAAAAAACTGTCTTTCGTATTTAATCCTACTATTTCAGAGCTCACTTTATTTATTGAAAGATTCTCTTCATATATCTTTAGTACGTTTCTATTTAAAAAATTCTATTCAGAAATAAAACAATTTTTTATTTTATGAAAAATATGTTTACTCCATAACATTTTGTCATAAAAAAGTGACAAAGAGATTTGTAGAAAATCTTTCAATGAATAAAATGAGGTTTACAACATTAGGAATAAATTAATAAGAATTGGAACATTTACCTAAATAGGAAGCAAAAACATAAAATTCTAAATAACTATTGTTAAATAAACTATTAAAACCTGGAATATTTTATTTGTAATTTCGCCTTTATTTCTTTTTTCACTTATTCATAAGGATATCATCGCGGCTCAAATGGTATCAGGATTCTTATATGTTCTAAGACAGCCTTGGCAGCCAAGGATAGATGTCATTTTCAGAATACATCGCTTGTTCCTCTTAGTATACGTACTATTCCACAGATACCCCCTATAGACAGTCGTTAATGTCCCTAGAAGTTAATAGGCTATAAACATTTAATTAATAAAAAAATAAGTTAAAATAACTGAAGTATTTTCCGCTATTTTAAAAATAATGTTTGAAAATGCTCATTTTGGAATTTGAGGTTATTTCAGTACATTCTTAGGTTTATATTTTAATATAACATACGCTGGAGACGAATGTTTTATAACAGATTTATAAACATTTCTTGAAACCAAACTTACGAAATTGGATTCTATTTCAGCTATATTAAAAGTCTGTATGTGAATTGTGATATGGAAGTTTGATAGCGGGATTAGGTGTGCTAAATCTAATGCAATATTTTTTCATTGGAAGAGTAAATTTAGTAATAAAGCACACAAGTAAATTTGTCCCAGGGAGTGATACGCTCGATGAGAAGTCCAGGCAGGATAAAAAATGAGCCGACCTCCCACGAACTCGGGATGTGCGCGAAATGAGAGATACAGTCCCGGGAAATGATTATAAATGAAGCCATCCCATCCAGGCTGGGGAGGAACTCGTCTGGCAGGGCGACAAAGTAAGAAGAATTGAAGACGATGTCAAAAATAAGAGAAGCGTATTTACAACAGTGTGAAATTGGACCTCTATGACCCGAAGGAGAAATGGGGATCTTGCGAGACGGAGAAAATGATATCACTTCAGTATATCGCTCTTCTGAGTTCCTTGAAAATTATTCCGAGTTCTTTATTGTCCCGGTATCGCATCGCACAACCAATTATATTAGTGGATCACTAAATTCAAATCATAAGGAAAGCAATTTCAAAAACCATTATAACAAAGGAGGAATCTTGTAACCTATTTCTTTATCTGAAAAAAATTTGCTCAGGGAAAATCTACACCAATTTAAAAAATGTAAAGAAAGTAACCAAAGAATTTCATTTTGCAATTCATGTTACTTTACCCTGATTTTTCGTCACTAATTTTTTATTTTTCCTGACCACTGACAATCGAAGACCAAAATTATAATGTTTTAATACTTACAGTATACAAACAAAATCTTTTATAGATTAAACAAGACAATTTAAAATTTATATTGATGAATTTTTTAATTATTATACTCAGGACTATCCAAGCTTAATTACAGGAAACAAGTAAAAAAATGACCTATCTGAACGGAAAAAGTGATCATAAATGACGAATTTATAACCTAAAATGTTCTAAATAGTAACTAAAATTCATTAATAATGTTATTTATGTTGTTTTAAGTTTAAAAGTTTGATAAAAGAATGAGAGAAAATGGCTAAAATCCACAACATTCTATTGATATTAGTAAAAGAAAAGTGAATGAAGAAAAATTAAAAGCAAATAAGAAGAATTTGATGAAATTTATGATAAGTCATAGTGAACTGAAAACAATTCAAAAATATTAAACAATTCATAAAATTGGGAAAACTTGAAATACGTTTAGAAAAATCCAAGGAAGTTTAAAAGAATTTAATGAGACGCTTAAGAATTGAGGAAAAGTTGAAAAGACTTTAGGATGAATTAAACAAAAACTTCAAACAATAAAAGGAATGGTGTAGAAATTAATGAATCTAGATGAACTCAAGTGAATAAAAAAAAGGTCTGCAAAATTTAAAAAAAACAAAATAATGTAAAAGAATTCAGTATAAATGATTAAATCCCTTTGAAAAAATCTTTCAAAATTGTATAAAATTCCGGGAAGTCTGATCTTTCCCGAAATCCTATAAAATATATTCAAACACCTTGAGAGCTTTAAAGTCTCTTAAACTCATTAAAATTCTCGTAAATCTTATAAAAACCCTTGGAGTCCGTTAAGATACAATAAAATATTGCAAAATTTTTAATATCCCTGCAACTTATTTTATCAAATAAAAATTTCTTTGAATCCTTGCAAACTCTCTAAAAAAATTAAGTGCTTAAGCCCCCTTGCGAATTTTTAAAGCTCTTGAAAGGGTCTTGGATTCTTTTAAAATACCCTCAAATAGTAAAGATCATTTAAAATATTCTTAATTTCCTCGACTTTTTTTATAGCTCTTAAAAATGACCTCTTATTTTTAAATTTACCGTCAAATCTCTAAATGCGCTGAAATATATGACATTCTACGAAATTCTTTTATTCTGGCAAACAAATTCTTTGAAATCCATTGAAATATGATAAAATTTCTTGAAATTAAAAGAAATCTGATATTTTCTGAAATCCTGGAAAATTTATTCAAATATCTTAAAAGCTTCTAAAAATCCCTTCAATTCATCGAAGTACTCAGAAATCTTACAAAAATTCCATAGAATCTTTTAAAATAACAATATTTAAGAATATCTCCCTCTTGAATATGCTTTGGGGCCTTTAAAACACTCGAACATATTTTAAATTCTTTGAAAGTTATTAATAAGATTACGGTTCTTTTAGTTATGATAAAATATTTTAAAAGAATTCAGGATTTCTTCGAAATAGATATCGATCTAAATTCAATTGGTTAATTTATTAAAAGTTAAGTCACTGCAGTAATACTTCTATTTTACAAAATGACCTCTCTTTTCCCTGGCTTATTATTCCTGATTTACAGGTTTTCTCTGACCTGCAGCCACTCTATAGAAATTACACTAATCAGAAATTACAAAAAATAAATTTAAACTTTTTAAGCTGACACAGAAGGGTTAAGGGATTAAAGTAATCACTAAACTAAATAATATTAAAAGAAAAACTCATCCTTAAAATATTAATTTTCCAATATTTATTTGATATTATCTGTCCTCAGAGAACTCCAATAGTTAGCAAAATCAGTGAAAATAAAATAAATGTATTTTTGATCGATCCCCTAAAATATAAGACGTGCATGCAACATGGAATAAATTCAACACACATTCAATATGCTAGTTTTTAAACCAAAAAGTAGCATCACACGAAGATGTACAGATTTTTATGGAAACGGAAATGAAATACTAAAAAGACATCAAATTTTCTATATTTGTTAAACATAAATTCGATTAAATTCAAAGTCAGCGGTTGGGAATATTGTAACCGATGACCATTCACTGTCACATACACTATGACACGCAATTAACGGATATACCTGTGCTACAATGTTACACGTCTCGTTATACATGACGCGTGTAACCAGACACGACTGCAAGTGTGCAGTATCGAATGTTACAAAGGCGTGAATTTCCCGCATATAATTCGATTCAAAGATATATTATCGCGGGTGCTGATAGAGATTCGCGATGGGAATAGCCGCTGGAAATAAAAAGATTGACAGTTTTCCAATTATGTCACGAATTGATATGAAAATCAAACTTCGAACGTGTGATTTTTCATACTGTCAGTAACGTTGAATTCTGGATTGGGTGTTGGGTATCAAGGTAACGAGCAACTCGTCATTCACTGAGGAAAATTGTACGCGGAAACCAGTTTGCGTTGCGATTATGAAATGATGTAGCCGCGGGGTCATTCGAGGATCTGCGGTCGATGGAAACTGTCTGCATGCATTGTGGCATCAGCACTGCCCGCATCAACACAACTACAAATTTATTAATATTCAATTACTCAATTCCTGTCCCCAGAATCCATGTCGATGTTAATACCACGATTTTCCATCGCAGTTACAAACGCAGACTTAACATTGCATCGGTTTTATTTGATACCTATAGGAGATTTCTCCCCACGGGAGTTTTAACGTTTTGAAATGCAATTTTATCAACAATTGACAATTTATTTAGGTCCAGTATTTTAAAATGTCCTTGCAACCTAGATATAAAAAAGGCATAATACTGCTCTCTTAAACTGAACCAGAGAAACTTTCACTAATTGAATGAGTATTTTGAATCACCACTGTTAGTGAAATATATCAGTAACGGCAAATGATAGATTCAAGCAGTGATCATACCAGCGACACATATTGTATTGCGAATTTACATTTCACAAAGTGAAAACCAGTTTTATTCGGCACTAGTATTTATGTTAGAAATATTTTTCGCATTGCTGCAATAATCAGGGGATATAATGTCTTGCTCTTAAAAATGCAGATACCCTTGCCCACTTGGGTTGGCCATTGGGCGAGGTTACGCATTCAAAGAATAAAGGGCCTTCCCACAGTTAAACGAAATATATCTACATACTTATATTTCAACTCAGCCCTCATTTCTTGTCGTGCATTTATTGCTTTCTAAATGTAATGCCAAGTTTCGTAGAAAGTCATACCTAACCAGCTGACATACGTCAACGCGTATGACAGGCGACTGGTACCTAACTGATTACGCCAACGACGGAATTCTACTGACTAAACCAGCAAAATCTCACTGGTTGTCCGTGACACACTTCTGGCTGTTTCAGCGAGTGATTTTTTACTGAAAATCAGTGAGATTTCACTGGTTCCTTTTTAAGAGATGAAATCCTCTCTAGAACTTTTTTTGTTTCTTCTTTCTTTGTAAAACTACTTGAACCCTACATTATGTAAATATAAACAATTTTTTCTAGGTTGGAAAAATATCTATAGCGGTGCAGTGAAAGATTATAATGACTCTTTCAAATAAATTTAAAAATATAGCGCGAAATGCTGTAAAAGTATTGTCTAACTTGGTCAAAAAGAGAAATCGCAAATTTCCATTAACAAAAAATATGACTCGACGCGGCTTTTCGAGATGCATCATTTTTTCTAGGCATTTTTTCGTCAAAAAATAGTTTTCAACATAAAAAATGAAAACTAATTTTTTTTTGCTCTGCAAAAATCTATAAATATAATGTTTTATAAAACTTAAACTACCATTTCTCAGAAACTAATTAACCAAATCACTTTCAATGTGAAATGGAAATTCGTAACTTCTTACCGAAGCCAACGATGTGAATCAAAGTAACGTAGCGATCTATGGTTTAATAATATCGATCGATGTATCGATCGACCCGAAAAACCGTGTTTTCTACATTTCACGTGTCGAGGAAGTTTTTCATTTTACCAAGTCTCGCTTAAAGAAACATATCTTCATGATCGTCAATATTTGGCCAAGTTTTGAGCTAAATTTGACATCGATCCAATGAAAATTGTAGGAGTTATGGAATTTTAAAGAAAAGCATCGGCGCGCGCGGCCGAAGAATTGCAGCGCTCGCAGATTCTTCGACACTGGCCAAACGTGAATGTTTTTCGGACCCATGATCCGTTGATTTCAGCACCTAATTGTTGTTCACAATTGATTTAAAGATATTTTTACCCATGTTTAAGCGTTTCGCGTACTATTATACTCGAGAATTTATTTCTGCTATCCGCAAATCGTAGATCCAAAGGCCGCGCGGGCAGTGTCATTACTTTAATCATTACGTATAGTTATGATGCTTTTTGGTAAATTGGTAATAATAGATTAGATAAGGTAAATAAATCAAACAATGTTATTTCATTTATGCTACAATTAGAATCATTATATTATCTTTTTTTTATACATAACTATAAAAATAAAGCAAATAATAAGGATAAATAAATGCTATTGCAGTTTCATAGAGCTATTATACTATGGTATGCTGATTTGAGGTATGATTTCATAGAGCTATGATAAAAAAAATTAACTAAAATTTGACTGTGAAGTGTGAGATACGTACATTAAGAAGGCAAAATGAGGAAAACATTATGGAAATTTCCATAAACACAAAATAACCACCGAGTATTGGAAAAAAGACTCAAATTTTGGTAGAATTTATAGCAAATAATGTTAAATTTTTTCAACAGTGTGTTTTAATCGCGTACAATCATCAGACGAATAGAAGATCCACTTCGCATCCACCCATAGCATTGGCAAAGAATACCATTCACAAACCGTGTGGGAAGCAATGTTATGATACTAAGCTGACCCCCGCACACCCTTGTTTTAAGAAATATATAAACAACAATGAATATGTACATACATAGATGGTTTAATGCGTCATACAATAATAGAAAAAAGCCGCATCTTGATGATTATCCCACGCATACCAATGATTTTAGTCATTCCTTTCCCCTTTTTTCTTTCCGTGTTATGAAAATGATAATACCGAATTTTGCGATGTTTTCCTGACGTTTTTAGCCCAGGAATCAGTATTTATCGATCGTTTCCGACCTAGGTTTTGATGACTTTTCACGCCCGACATCTTTCAACGTGATTTGATAGAACATAAAAATATACTAGGCGATATACTGTGAGAATTGGTAAAATGGAAAACTTCCTCGATACGTGAAATGTAGAAAACACAATTTTTCGGGTCGATCGATACATCGATCGATATTATTAAACCATAGATCACTACGTTACTTTCATTCGCATCGTTGGCTTCGATGAGAAGTCACGAATTTCCGTTTCACATTGCAAGTGATTTGGTCCATTAGTTTTTGAGAAAGGGTAGTTTAAGTTTTATAAAACATTATGTTTATAGATTTTTGCAGAGCAAAAAAAAATTAGTTTTCATTTTTTATTTTGAAAACTATTTTTTTACGAAAAAATGCCTCAAAAAAATATGCGCCTTGAGAAGCCGCGTCGAGTAATATTTTTCGTTGATGGAAATTTGCGATTTCCATTTTTGACCAAAATGTACAATCCTTTTACAGCATTTTGCGCGCTCGGTGAGTTGTATTATCTGGCCCTTCAATTAATATAGATATTGAATCCTGTATCAACGCGGTGCTATTTCTGGTCCTAAAATATTGCATTGTCCGACATTTTCTAAGCAAAATATCTATTTTCCTTATCTAATATTTTGGAAGCATTAAAAATATATCAAAATTTTTATTTATTTGTGGCAGGCTCTTTTCTCCTCTTTTTATCTTCTTGTGGTTTTCCACTTAAAGGCGAACTGAATTAATAGAACCTAATAAGAAAATCTAACTATTTTTCGTTAAGCACTCTTTTTTTTTAAACGAAAAATTTATGACTATTTTTTAGTTGAACCTTTTTTGTGTGTTTAAATTATAATTATTTGACTACAAATGTAATTAGTTCATTAAAAATTATAGAACTTTGTTAAAAAACGAACTTTTCTGTTTACAAAATGTATGTTTCTAAGTTAAAAATACAAATGGTTTATAAAAAAGTCGTCTTTTTCACTTAAAAATGTTGCAAATATTTGATACTAATTTTCGTTGCCTTCTTAAACAAAAAATATTTTTTTGCTTGTGAATTCATCTGTTTTGGTATAATAAGCCAATAGAGCAATTCGTACGGAAATCATTTTTTTAAAACTTGTGAAATTTCGTATGTGAAATAACGTTTTTGGAATTATTCCGAATATTGTTTGATCTAAAATTGTACAATTCTACAGCTCTAAGGTTGCCGTTATCGCATATGCATAGTGAATTGTTTTAATGCGTAATTTTATGACTAATATAAGTTTTAAAAAAGTTACAGAGAAAGTGTCAAGAATTGACAAAAATTCTAACTCATCCGTTGCTGAAAAAATGAAAAAATTGAAAACGGTCTAATCGTTCAAAGTTTAATATATTAAAATAGCATAAAAAAGAAGCAGTGAAAACAACAAACAATTACATTGACTATCCTTGTATTTTCAGGTCCATAGGTTTCTGCTGAACATTTATACGGACATTGCTGTTAATTCATTACTTAATCTGATTATTCCATTCTTTAAAAATACAACAGAAGAAAATTAGGCTTCGTTCTTCGGGTCTTCCTTTTATTTATTTTAAATAATGGCTAAAGTTGTTAAATGAGCAACGTAACTTATAAAAAGGAAAACTCATTAAATTAAATATGTACTTCTTTAAGACTAATAAACTGAAAAACACTTTTATTCAAACTTAGTGAAATCATTAGCACTTCTGATGAATTCTTAACTCACCCAGAATATAATATAATAATTCATAACATACAAATAACATAGCTAATATTCCTTGTTCATTTTAATCGTTATTTGAATAAGATAATCTATTATATTAGACAAATTCTGCTATAAATTCAAATGTTGAAAACTTACGTTGTAAACGAAAATTATACAAACAAGAGTTTTGACAACTAAGCAATGGAAGATTCAATGGAAAGAGTTCAAAAAATATTAAGTTTACAAAATAGCTAAATAGCTGAGGCTTCAACCATTAGGACAAGAGCAACTAAGAAAATGATTGACAAATATTTCCACTTCTAAGACTTTAGTCTATAACGCGATGAAATTGTTAACCCAAAAGAAATGTTTTCAAAATATACAGTATTTCATTGTTGCAGGATATGTTTGTTTTAAACATTTCAAAGACATTATATTTCATAAAAAAAACGCAGTCGGTCTCACTCTCAAAAGCGGTACAAGCCTTAGGAAATTTAGCTTGCCAGAAATAATGAAATTAATAAATCATTGTTTCGTTCAAATAATTAATACGTGTGGAAATTTGATATAAAATAATATGGAACTCGAAATAAAAAAATGGATGTGTTCTACTTTTTACTTTTTTATAGAGCAATGAATGTTGTCCCGTCGGTCTTGCCCCGCACTCATCGAGTTTTACATTGTTGTAGTGTTGAAGCAATGTTAAATGATTAGATAAGCGTTATAAAATATTCTCGAATATTTCCGTAAAATAGATGTTTATAAGTTTCATTCACCTGCGAAGTGTCTGTTTTTCCGAAAGTGATCAAGAATTTCAGCGAAATAGAAGGGATACTTTGTACTTATGGAAATTTCATCATTCTGCATGTTCGATGTTTCTGATTATTTGTATAATTCAAATCAGGTGTAGAAAGGTATATGACTATAACTATAACTATACGATCAGACCTCGGGTGTTTGATGAGGGGTTGTAGTTTGGGATGCGTGAGGAGTCGCTTGCAAAACAATAGTGGCGTATCACGCATGTATTCGCGGCGATAGCGGGAGTATCTCCCCTACAAATCCATCATAAATTCGGTCTAATTTGTTCGCAATTAGATTGGAGCGCCAGGAATTATTCAGCGGCTCAAATTGTTGGTGGTTACGCGAACTCCGCAAATCGTACCTTTTCCCAGATTCAGGTGCGCTGAGGGCGCGCGTATGGACAGGGGTGTGGCGGAGGCTGTAGTCAGACCGAGAGATTCAAAATGAATGGTACTTATATATACACATATGTACTCGTGCCTTTGTGTATAGATGTAAGCAAATATATATATATGGGAAACCTGATGGGAGCCACAACGCGAACTGGTTTCTGGTCCCTCCTTTCCGTCCTCGACCTGCAAACCCTGGCCTAGCGGAAACTACGGTGGCGAATACTAGAAGGCTACCAGCCACCAAATTATTTCCGACCGCAGCCTGAACGCTGGTAATTTAATTACTTCAGCAATTCCAGGCGCAGCGGCTCTCCGACGACGACCCCGTCCTCTTCCTCTGCTTCATCGTACCACTCCATCGTAGCAACGCAGATTATTATTACCCGTGTCGATGATGCTCCTTTCAGTCTTTCGACAAAAGTACTGGTTGTCCTCAAAAAGATTCATGGTCTTTATTGTTTAAGAAATTATAATTAGGTTCAATCAAGCAAATTTCAAAATATCAAAGACTGTGCAGAAGGAGTTAAATCCAATCACCTATTTTGAAAATTTTATCCATCCCTCCTCTTTCTTGTCACAGACCATCATCCAAAGTTTAAACCCCTCAGAGTGAAATCAAATGTATGACCCCTCTCCTTTAATTCAGAATTTGTTCTTTGATTTCAATTTATAATACAAGAAATGCAAAAAACATAGATACATAATGTTTTAGCAAAATTAAGTGGTAGTTCTTAGAATAGGGGAAATGGTATGACTTTCACGCAAATGAGGGAATAAATTTTTTTTCAAAAAAATCAATATGATTTAATATCAAGTCGAAATAAATTGCATTTTTTCAGAAAATATTTGAATTATTAACCAAAAAGGATTAATTTCCTACCAAAAGAGATACATTTTTAATCAAAAATTTAAATATGTCTAATGATATAGAAAAAAGTGGAGCTTTTAACCCGAAAAGATGATTTTTCGACCAAGAAAGAATATTTTTAAACCAAATATTTGAATTTTTAATAAACAAATTAATTAATTTTAGACCAATTAGTTGAATTCTCAACCAAATATTTGTGCTCTTATGAAAAATAATTAAATCTTTAAAAAGGAAGTTAAATTCTTAACTAAATAGTTGCTTTCAGAACCTGCAATGATGGATTTTTAACCACATGGTCGAATTTTTTACCAGAAAGATGAACTTTCGGAAAAAACATGATCTTTTAAAAATATCGTTGAATTTTTAACCTAAACATATGGATTTGCAACCAAATAATTTATCGTTCAAGCGAAGTAAACGAATTTAAAACAAAACATTTACATTTTGAAACATCTTCTTAAACTTTAAACCAATCGTTCGAATTCTTGAACAAATAAAATTAATCTTTAACCAAAAACAGTTGAATTTTTAAGAAAAGAGTTAAATTTTCAAGCGATAAAAATCATTTTTTAGAAGACAGTTATATTTTCAATGTAATAGGATAAATTTTCAAAAAAGTAGTGACATTTTCAACAGCAAAAAGTCTCAAGTTAAAGAAGCATGTGCGTCAAACGAAATACAAATTTTCTTTCATTGGCTCACAATTTAATCATATATAATAGTTAGAAATGTATTTTTCATATTTTTTAAAATCGAAAATTGAATTTTCAAACACCGTCTTTATTATTACACCATTAAGCCGTTTCCCTTTCGGGGAAGGCGTGACTCACTCGCCGTCTTAAGTTGAGAAAATTGACTCTTTGATTTGAGCGACAAAAACACGGCCTCCCTGAAATTCTTCGGAACCTAATAGCGATTTTCAATTAAACTTTTTTCGTTCCAAATCTGCAGTGATGTCTCTGAAATAGTATGTGTCAAGTGCGAGAATCAACTAATCGCACTAATACCACATGCTATTTCTTGAAAATGCTTGCGAGAAGGTTCAATCTAAAAATTAGTCGAACTGAGGTTCAGAGACTTAGGGGTTCGGGAGGGAGGAGGGGGGGGGGTATGAAAGAGCAAAAAACACGAGTATTTTTAAACAGACAAAAAAAAATCTAAGGCATACCTATTTTTTGCCTAAAATAAAAATTCGGGTTTTAAGAAAATTTTTCGTTTTAGTTGAAAAATCATCAATGTGTCATTTATTCCCTTTTGGAGATGGAAAGTTTCCCTATGTGTGATGGCCCACGTGTAGCAATTTTGTCGACAGCAAGAAGTTTGTCGTCGATTGATTTTGCTAACTTCTGTTTGCTCTTTACGGTCCCAGTGAACGGAACTTTGAATGATTCGAAGTAAAGTTTTACGAAGAAGGATTGGTGACAAGCTACGGGTGTTGCCCGAAGCGTTCCGTCTACCGATCTATGAAATTTAAGCAGATAGCAGTATACACCCAGGGTTCGTTCAAGCTTCGATGCCTCTTCGAAAAGGAGACGAGAAAACTGGTGCGCTGACGAGGGCAAGGGGAGAGGAGAATGTGTAACCCTCCCAAAGAGATGAATATAAGTTTCAACGTAGGTCGAGGTCGGTGATACATCACCTCCACGAGGAGACATAGATTCACGGTGTATGCATAATACTTGCCGAGCCGGCGGGAAAATTAGAAATACAGTAAGCCGCTTTTCTTATCAGCCACCGTAGTTTACGGCGACAGTTTCAGAGGGTGGCTGGTTGATAGACGGAGGGCAAAGCTGGTATTTCCTTCGAACTGCGCAGCACTTCGATAAAGGACGTTTTCTTAAATCGCCTCTAATTGTTCCTTTCAACAAGACTACTCAAAGTCTACTGTCAAAAAATATAAAATATATCAGCACCATTTGCTCTTTCTCCAAAGGGTAACAAGTGTGTGCAAATCGGTAAACAATGCAAAATTATTCTTATCTAACAAATTTCAGGTTTTCGCTTAAAAAAAGTGCTCTAAAAATAAAGGGAATGTTGACTTCTAGAAGATTAACTTACTCCTTTCTTGATGAATCAAAGAAAGATATGAGATAATTGTAAAAGAACTGTAACCAAGAGCGGATCTTCTTTCGAAAGAAGAGCATTATTTCCTTTAATAGCAAATTAGAGAACATTATAATCACAAAGCTTTTATTTTCTTTAGAATATTCCGTGAAAAGGATGAACTATCAGAAGAGTAATTCCGATTTCAGCAAGTGGTTCCCTTAAAACATCAATGCAGCTGCATCAGCAGAAGATCTCAGCAATTTGCTTCTCGTGCCCACAACTTTTCCCTTTCTGCATTTCTCTCAAGCATTTATAGCCACGATAGCGATGAGAATTCCTCTCACGATCGACTAACCCGAATCTACCGAATCTTTGTGAAAGTTTGTCGTTGGAAAGACTGCGGGAAGAAATGCGGAGAAGAGGAAGAAGTTATGAAGTGCGGGCATCGTAGCGTGGCGTAGCGGCGCGTTATAAACGACTTTTCGCGCGAAGTTTACCAGCATTCATCACAGAGAAGGATTCATCTCTGCGACAACCCACCAGTCCTCGTTTTTGGCTCTTTGCTCCTCACATCTCTTCGTGGACGACTAACCTGTGAGGATATGCGAAAACGAAAAAAAGTGAAACCCTAGGGTCGGATTCTCTGTACCGTGGTAACTAAATTAAAATAATTCAGTAACCCCCTTTCTCACGCTGGTAGAACGTTGGCGAAAATGAGTTTTTCACGAATGTAATTAGATAGAAGAGAAGGTCGAAAACCCCCAGTAAGTTTCTCAGTTTTTTTGTAATATGTCTACAATTTTTTGCTATTTTAAATTCATTTCTATTTTGACCGAAGCTTCTTATTTTCTAATTCCTAGATGCTGCCTTATGCATGTTCAGTTGAGTCTCGTTTACTTCTTCAAGTTTATCATAGCTAGGTAAGGGATTAGATTTAAGAGAGGGTAAAAAATTATCTTTTTCTCTGAGTTCACCTTCTAATTTTTCAATGCATACAGCCTGCGTTATATATGTTCAGTCTCATTTGGCTGGATTATAAAATAGTGGTTTCACTTCATGGTTATCAAATGTGCTCTATCAGCTTGCAAGGTTTTTCCTTTATCCCATCGTATAAACTTCATTTCTTTCCTTCCATTTCCAATACCTCTTCCCTGTGGAACTCATCTACAATTTTTATTTTTATTATTCTACAATCTACATCTATATTTCTAATATATACATAAATTTTAAAAACAATTCGCATTTTTAAAAAGTAAAATATTTTTAATAATTGATATAACCAATCTCGATGCATGCAATTTTCAAGGAGCAAAAGCACTATGTACCGGGCTCATAAGTAGTAATAATTCTTTATTTAGATTTTAAGCCCTATTTTTTCATAATACTTTCACAAATACTAAAGATATTAACTATATAATCATTTTTTATCACTCGCATCATAATCAACAACAACGAATCAACCTATCTATCATACTTTATTTTTCAAAATAGTTAAATACATTCTGTTTTGATCGCATTTGTTTAAGCGCGAGAAGAGGACTCGTGGCGCTTGCACCCTGATAGAGGAGTCACGTTAGGTATTTAGCTTACATTGAGAGAAAAAAGATCGGATTTGCTTGATTTTTTTAGATTCTATTAATTAATAATAATAAATCAGTTATATGCTTAAAATGTGAGGTAATTATTTATTTAACATATTTTCAGATTTTTGTTAATTACGCTGTTTTCTATAAGGAAAAACCTTTTAAGTATAAAATAATGTTTATTAATGAGTGCCAAAATTCTTTGTGTTGTATTGTAATGCATAGTACCTTTTTTGAGAAGAAAACTTTAGAAAGAAAGTGGCGGAAAATCGGCAAATAGGCACGTGTTTCGGGCGCTTTGGTTTAAAGGATCATGCCGCTCTATTGAATTGTGAAAATTTAAAAAAAATTAATCGCTTTGGAAAAAATCCTTCACGAAGGAACCTTGTATCTTATAAAACCCCGCGCTTGACACAGAAAAATGTGCATAAGTTAGAGTTTAAAACTTTTTTAAAAATTATTATAAAACATTTGAAACCATTATACCACTCTATAAAATTTCAAGCAAAAAAAATTAAACATAAATTAATTGTTTAGGAAAAAATTCTTTACAAAAGAACGTCTTGTCTTATAAAACCGGGCGTTTGACACCGAAATATGTGCAGAAGTTTTAAGTTTTTAAATTTTTTCTTAATTATTATAAAACATTTCAAATAGTTTTTTCGCTCTATAGAATTGTGAACAAAAAAATAAAAAATAAATTATTCGTTTTGGAAAAACTCCTTCATAAAAGAACGTCGTGTCTTATGAAACCCAGTTTACAAGAAACAGTAGACAATAACAATGAACTAGAAGATTAAGAAATGGGTTTAAATTTGTAAAAAAGAAGTAAATATGGCAAATCCAGATAGTGTATTATCATTATTTTATCACATCTTTTGTATTACCTATATTCATTTTTGTAACCAATTTTTTTTAAATGGTATATTTACCACTTGTGTAAATTTTTATTCATGAAATACTAATTATGTACCTCAAACAACTCTTGTAAGTAATTATTATTAGATTATAAGCAAAACATAAACAATACCGTACGTTATTTTTTTCCTACTAAATTTCAGATATTTTTGGATTTTTTTAAATTTTGCATTTGAAGCGCACAATGCAAAATAATAAAACTTTTAGTACTTTCACTTTGGGACATTAAAAAAAAAAATCATTTTAATCTGAGCTTTTTTGGAGTAACGTAAGATAGCACACTTTTTTGGTCTATGCTGCCTCCACTATAAGTAAGGACTGATTACTACCAGATGCGGAAAACTTTCCCATGACAGTTCGATCTCCTTATTATTCTTTCGTCGATTCTGGTGATTTAACGAGATTGTCTGTATGTATATCTAATTTTTAAACTTTCAAATGTTAGACATGAACCAACTTCCAGGAATGAAAAGTCAATCACGTTTTCAATCAAAATGATAGCAACATTTTCAAGTCATATCGTTATAGCGTCTTTCCAGATAGGAAATAAGGGCTCATTGTCTAAAAATTCAAAGAAGTAAGTAAATATTAGAGACTCGAGAAATGTTGGAATTAGGTTAAAGTAGCTGACTTCAGAGGAAAAACTGGGGGATCACTAAAGTTGCGGCTCAAACAAAAGTTGGTATTATTTACAACTTGAGCTCCAATAGATGTATTTTAGATAGCCAAAAGAGTTCGTTTAGAGCGCTCTGAAAAAGAACAAGCCAAACGCTTGCAAAGTAGGGCTGGTAAGTTAGATATCGATTAACAGTTATCGAACGATGATTTGAGATGAAAATTTTCTTGCATATGAATATTCCTTTATGTTGACAACTTTGCTACATAAACCTGCAACTTATATTTATCAAGTCATTATATCTATTTTAATTGTGTCAATATTTTGCAATTTAAAAATTATTTGATTAATTAAACAAAATTTCGAAGTGGGCAAAGTGATAAAAAGGTTCTTTATACGTTGGCTCAATTACAATTGGCAACGTTTGGATTACCAAATAAGGTATCATTTAGAGCTTATTTATCGCTTCGGAATCCTTTTTAGCAAGTGCGGTTCATTCTTGTTAGAGCTCCTTTGGAACCAAAAATGGGTTCCAATGGGAACCTTGGTTTTTTCTGTGTTACGCTTGTACTTACGGACTGTTTGAATGAGGATAAAGCCTCGGGATTCGTGCTTAACAATATTTTTCGATTTCTTTGAGTCTTTGGGCGAGCCTTTCGTCACGTAGAGGGAGAAAATATTGGTAGCAGGTTTTACTACCCACTCGAGCCCTGTAGGAAACGAGGCGAGGGTAGGTATTCCAAATGAAGGTATTTGTAGGGACTTTATGAGATTCCGATGCTCCCTACCTCTTCTTACCGACGATCCTCCCGTCCTCCACCACCCTTTCTCTAATCTAAAAGTGCTGACAAACCGCGAAACTTTTCCCACCGTGAACAAACACGAAAATAAATCGATTCGAGACGCCTCTGCTTCTGGGTTTATATTCAAAGTTCCCCGGAGGATACTGCTCTTTGCGCTTCTTTTTTTTCTTTCTTAGCACACTACCTCACTCCCTCTCCTTTATTCTTTATTTTGGAACCCCTAGCGTGCTCTTGCTTTCTTGTTCCTGCAATGTCTCTCCCCATGTCATTCGATGCAACGATAATTCGATTTATAGGACGATGAAGAAAGATAACGTTTTCAATTCAAGAGAATCCGCTTTTGTCGCTTGAATTCTTGAGCTCGCTAATATCAAGATCTGCTAAGGCATAAAATAATGTTTCTTTATTTGGTATCGTTTGGCAGGATGAAAGACAAACATTGTTCGTCTATTTCTATACATTAAAAAGTTTTATTTTGGGGTTTTGGAATATTATAGCAAAAGATCTCAAGTAATTTATCTCTCTGTATTATTAAAATATCTCGCCGCAACCAGTGCCACTGTTTCAGGAATCAAGAATGTTTTTCGAAAAGATAGTATGATTTTGTACTAAATATACTTATCTAATCAAAAAATAGAGCCAGTTTGTATGTATGTTTTTGGAAAAGGTAGTTCATGTCCTAAATAATCCTGTGTTCCATATTATCCCAAATATACATCCCGAAGCAAAAAACATAAACCTGATGTGACATGTTACCTCATGTATCATGTTCCCTTATGTGCTATATTAACTCATGTGACATACTGACATATATGCCATATCTATACCTATCATTACACCCACAACCCGTAACTGCATAATATGGACAACCATACCAAATAAAAATAAAAATTTTAAGCATCGAAGAGTGTTTTTAGAAAATATAGGACGATATGCTGCGAAACACATAGACCTCCTTTAGAAGAATGCTTAAAAAATAATCCAAATTTGTGATTCTCCGTGTTTCTAAAAAAGATATGATAGTATTGTAGCAAAAGCACAAATTTAAAATGTCATTGTGAAGATAATAACTATTATTTTTATTAGCATAGCCAAATATACTAAACCGAAATTTTTTAAGTGTATGTTTATTTACCTGAATCAGGTGATAGAGCGCGTAATGGAGTAGCTTTTTTTCTTCCAAATTTTGTATTCTATATTTTCTGACAAGTACATCTATTGAAATTTGACTTTTCTCAAATTTGCGTTTTTTATCGCGTTTTTCTACCTTTAATCACTTGAATACGGCATCTTAAATGCATTTTCTATTACTTGACAATTATAAAAGTACGTTATTTATTCAAACAACATTTTTTTACAAATCAATGGAAATTTATCTCAATTTTTTGAAATGTATTATTAATGATTACGTATCTGTGTTTAAATTTTAAAGGCCTGTTGAAAAAGGAAATATTTTCCAGGATCATGACAAAGATAAAAATAAACATTTATTATTAAACAATCAGAATAGTAAAAGAAGGTAGATCTAAAAAGCGATGTGCCTTATATATCACAAAGAATATAATGGATTGAAGAATTTTTATTTATGTTATTATTTTGAGGAAAAGGAATTTTTACAATGAATTTTAAGAATCTTCCTCTGTTTCCTTTTTTTACATCATGGAGGAAACAAACTAAACTAACAATTTAAATAGGTTTTTATATATAAAATTTTGTGAAAAAAGCATGTGCTCTCAAGAACTCTACATTGAAGAAGTAAAAACATTAAGAACATTTTTTCCAAAGTAAGTGTTGAAAAAACAAAGAGGTCCTTATCCAGTCTTTCTTACTTATAAATATCAGAATGGTATTCGGACAAAGAATCAAAAATAAAATTATTTCTATACTACATGATGAAAAATTTACTAAAAATTATAGAAGCATGCAGCTGTTATTTACAATGTTTCATGGAGTTCTTGAATTATTTATTATTTTTGTGTTTTATTTTTACGAGCAAAAGGAGAAATGATTTCTACATATTGCTAATATACATCGTTAAACAGTATCTTATATTGGGTAAATTATCTCTAACCTCTTTTTTAATTCTCACGAGATTATTACGATACCCTCGATTTCTCCTCATTGGCCCTCTAATTGCCATGAACTTATTTCAATTCCCTTGAATTCGATTGAGTTCTCTGGTACACTCTCAAATTCAATTACGATCTCTATAACTTGCTTAGATTCCCATGAATCCCCCTAAATTCAATCAATTATTCTGAATTTGCGTGCATTCCTCCACAGAAAAAAACTGGTGCAAAAAATAACTTGCTTCCGTTTATCGGAGGCCAGAGGAGGATCTTTGATGCACCACGGCGAATATAACAAACACACCTTCATATAATAAAAATAATTCTATTTTCGAAAAATCGAACAGACGATGATAAAAAAGGATTTGAGAATTGTTGACAGTTATCTAAGAACTCGTAAACCTTTTTCAGAAGATAGGTTCTACGAGTGTGTTTGGCGAATCCAGAAATACTTTTTCGACCCTCGATTTTCTATTTACGGAGTTTCTCGAAAGCCAAACAATCTGCTCGACAGTCCTTATTGCTGGCAATGTGATAGTCGCATCCAAAAAGTTTTGCCAGTGAAAAACTCAAGAGCATGTACCATCTCTGGTTCAGTTATATTACCAGGTCCTGCCGGATAGTCTTCAGCGAGAGAGAAAACGTCTAGATTCTAGAAGGAATGTCAACTCCTTTAAAGAAATAGAACGATTCGGAAGAACAAAAGCTGGCTGAAGTAACTTGCGTGTCCTATGAGTTTGTATATGTGTGCATGCGGATTTTCTTTCTGAGTGGAACATCGTATCTGTAGGGTAAAGGCTTTCCATCCTCGTCTCATAAAAAGTACTCGCCGTAGGGGGATCGGATTTCCTGCAATCAAATTGAAAGCGATGTATGATCTAATAAAGCCCAAGTGGCGGCTACGGTCCTACGATCGAAGATTCTCCCAAGCGAATTCGACCCGCGTTCCTTAATACCGAACCGGATCTTACCAATTTGCATTTAAGGTGCAGCACTGCGTAAAGAGATTTATGAAACTAGGTTCAGAAAACCCGTTCTTTCCTTCCTATCACAAATTTCAGCGATTGATTAAGTTTTTCTGATAGACTAGTGAAAAGCTTACATATATGGTTATTATTGTTGTTATTATTATTAAATTGTGCTATAAAATAAAAAATGCACTTACTTTCGGTTCCTTGCAGGCTTTCAAAATGGTGTCAATAGATAGAGGGAATGTCAAAGTACATCCCCCAAATAAAACTGAAAATGGATAATTTTGACTCTACTGTGGACAAATATTAAATAACAAAAATTAAAAACGTTTTATTTACTTTAAAAATGTATCGGCTTTTGATAAATATTTTGATTTATTTAATATGCATCCAATAAAAATGTTAAATTATTTAAACAATCCTAATTACAAACGATCTAAAAAAACTATTTTTGAAAATACAAAATTGGTCGTTGCCATGAAATAATTTGCAAATAACTGAAATCTAGATTTTTTAGCACATTTTTATGACAATAAATAAATTATTCAATAAATATTTTTTAATGAAAAAGAAAAAATAATGAAAACTCCTGTAAAAAACAAGAATCTAACGACCAAATTTGGACCACAAAGAATGAACAAAAAATGGTCTAATTGTAATCTAAAAATTTTTTTATTAAAACCAAAGTTTTCAGACAAAAATAAAAAAGAGGAAAGAAAAATGAAATTATATTACATATTA